>JAPYZI010002477.1:0-44010 GCA_030523105.1 Ophioninae sp. A BG-2022a | reverse complement strand
GTAGTGTACGACGAAAAAGGCAATATGGGTGCGCGCGCGGCCGAGCCGATGTCATAGCTGTTAATTGTTATGGTTTTTAGAGCGTTTGGCTTTTTTTTTAGGGAGCGATTCCGATTCCAACGGCACACGCTGTTTCCTCTATCTTCACCTCTACCTATCCTTTCACTCATGTCTCTACTAAATGTATTGCAACTATGAATGCTTTCGGTAATAATCCACCGAATATGTCCATCAACAAGTTATAATGCATAAATAATCAAATAAATAAATAATTGTTTATAATTAATAATAATATTAGGCAATTCGGTCCAATCCTCAGCGACAAATAAATTGCGAAAACGTTGTCGCTTTCGCAAAAGCGGTCCCGATTTAAGTATCAGCCCCTTCCGGCGATGCTTAAGTTCAGTAATCGCTCGAGTCGCATCCCGACCGCTCATCCACCAGCGTCGGTTATAATGAAAATTATATTCTGTAAATATAATGTATTATTTTTAATACAATCGTAAAGCTTCATCATTCTATCAATTGTGATGCATCGGAATTTATGCAATACTATTTTTCTATACAGCAACATAATCAAGAATACAGTTTCTCGTGGGTCACTTTGGATGTATGTATGTACATATGAGTGCATGAATGTGGGTGCGTGTGCGCGTGCGTGTGAGTGGGCGCGCGCGTACGTGTGTGTGTACCTATGGACACGTGCATGCATAAGAACATACGCAAAATACTCACTCGCCCAGATACATGAATAAATACAAAATGCATTCGAGCACACGTGTACGGGTATTCTGAGAGCATCTCTAACAACAATAGCAGTGATGCATCCTTCGAAAAAAAAAAAATCGGTTGGATCCAATCTAAAAAAGAGAACTAAACGATATTTAAAAAAAAATCACTAAAGCAAATTTTACATGAGGGATCTTAATTGGATTTGATAACGAGATAACCGAATTATATTCAAGCGCAGAGACCTGAACTAAATTAAAATAACTAACAACTGAATTTTAAGTGCGAAAAAACAGGACCGCACCATATTTGATAGCAATTTAAAAAAGAGAACTCAAAGATGAAAAGAAAATTGAGCTGAAATTAAAAACCGAGTAAAAAACAAAACAAGAGTGTGGGTAGAAAAAGAAAGAAAATATATATTTTTTTATCGAAGAAATCGCCCTCGAAAAAGTACGTTTTCGGAAAAAGTGATGTATTTCTTACGACGGTATTACGCTTTGGTAAAGTGCAAGTATGTGGAATATCGTATCGCAGGGCGAATGTCGAAAAAGGTTTCTCGACAATCTTGGCAGCATTCCCGCAAAATAATCAATGCTCTTGGACGGTTATTAGGGAAAAGTAGGTATACCGAGTGATTGCAATTGAGCGGAAATGTTATTGCAAGTACCAATAATTTTACTGTATTCTTTGATTCACACATTGTATATTATTATAATATACAATTTTGTTTTCTCTTGTTTGGACGAATTAAAAAAAAATCACTAAAGCAAATTCTAAATAAGGGTTCTTAATTAGATTTGATAAAAAGATAACTGAACTATATTCGAGCGAAGAAAACTGAACTAAATTAAAATAACAAACAACTGAACTTTAAATGCGAACTAACAGGACCGCACCATATTTGATAGCAATTTGAAAAAGAGAACTCAAAAATGAAAAGAGAATTGAACTGAACTTAAAAACCGAGTAAAAAACAAAACTGTAAATATATTTTTAAACACTTGTAAAGAAGGGCGTATGTTCGTCTTCCTGACGAACATCCATGCTAATTAGTGTTTTTTATTGGCCGAGAAAATTCTGTATAAGATCTTATCTACTAATCTAACAGAAAGCTATTTCAAGGGCATTTTTCCTACGTAACATTTATCAGTAGCAATTCAGTGAACCGTCCTCAAAATTGCATATGAATTCTTGTTTACATAAGAACCAATTTGCCAAATTATTCAATTGTTATTTCGATGGGGTATTCTATAGCGACATGGTAGGGTAACAGGGCGCTCGGGGAGGCAGTCCTCAAAGTACCCGGAAAATCACCTTTCATCATGCAAAAGTGTGTCCGCGTGTGTGTGTAGATAGATAGTTTATCCTCCTAGCTCGTTGCGATGGTAGCCAATAAATAAGGCCGGTAGATAGCGAGATTATCGGTAAAATATGTAGGAAAGCTGGCCCTGCGCTGCCAGAGAGCGCTAGAGAACGGGAGGAGAAAAAATTATAATCCGCACAACTACTCGACAGCCCCGATCGCATGAACTTGAACGTTATTTACGATATTTCCTAGATATATAAATATATGCGATGCAACTGCCTGAAACTGGATTTCAAAAGGAAAATAGGGTGAATTAAAACTAACGCTACACGATCTTTCGAAGATAAGATTAAATTATTATCAAAGATCAAGAGGCCATTCACAGATGAGTTAAAGATGCCATGTGTCTTACCTATATATGAATGCAAGTTTTGTTTTTTCGTTGAGAAGAACATTTGAGGTTAGAATACATCTACTATCCCTAGAATATCCCTACCCCTTTTTACCTTCATAAAAAACATTTGAAGTTAAAATATCTCTACGAGCCCAAGAATATCCCTAGAACTTTTTACCCTCATCCAAAAAAAAATTGAGGTTAGAATTCTCGCCTACGCCTAGAAAAAAAATATGTTTTTCGCCTGCTTAAGCAGAGAGGGAAAAAAAGTAATTTTTAATGAAAAAAATTAGTGGTGTGATGACGGCCGGGTGCAAGGGAGAAAAGTCCCGGTGTCTGCATAATCGAAGCTTTACATTGAACGGGGGCGAAAAACGCGACGCCAGGATGCCGTGGCAGTTTGCCGCTTCGATGGCTTACAACGAACCCCCTTGCCCTCAGCCCCCCCTCCCCCCAACACACACACACAAGTCGCGGAGTCCTGTCAACCCTCTCGGGAGCCTCGCCTCACCGGCGTCTACTTGTACATCTTTGTATGGCTGTGCGATTGCGCGTGATTTATACGTGTGTACGTATAAATATAGAGGCAGCAGCATCTCCCGCGACGAACCATTGCGTTACCTCCAAGTAGCCAATTAAAATCTATCCCTCTTGCTTGATACTTAACCCTCCCCACCTGCCCCTTGACGCCAAGTCACCTATTACGTACGGCTGAAGCGTGGTTTTTTTTTCTCGTGCCAATCATATCCGAACTTTTTCTAGACTTTGTAGGTATTGCATATGAAGTTGTATTGCATACGAATTGTATTGCAAACGAGGCAGGCTGAAGGGGTTTGAGTTTGTGATATTAACATTTTTATTTGATTTTATTTCTTTGATTTTGTTTTGTTATATTTTTAATTGACTTTATTCTATTCTATTCGATTTTATTTTTTAATTAATTATTTTATCGTCAATGAAATATTATTTGTATTATTATTAGTTGTATCAATTTAATTTCTAGGATTATTTGAATTTGTTTTGTTTATCACACTTAATTTGATTTATATAACCTTATTTTATTTTAAATATCCAATGTTAATATATATAGTAAGTCCAAACAAGAGAAAACAAAATTGTATATTATAATAATATAGAATGTGTAAATCAATGAATACAGTAAAATTATTGATACTTGTAACAATATTTCCGCTCAATTGTAATCACTTGGTATACCTACTTTTCCCCAATAACCGTCCAAGAGCATTGATTATTTTGCGAGAATGCTGCCAAGATTGTCGAGAAACCATTTTCGATATTCGTCCCGCGATACGATATTCCACATACTCGCACTTTAGCAAACCATAATACTGTCGTAAGAAATACATCGCTTTTTCCGGAAACGTACTTTTTCGAGGGCAATTTCTTCGATAAAAATATATATTTTTTCTTTCTTTTTTTACCCACACTCTTGTAATACAAATGTTAATTTTATTTTTAATACATTTATTATCATTTTTCGAATTGAAGTGTGTAATTTATTTTTATTATATTTATTTATTTTTACCAAATCATTGTTTTACCAACATTTTCTTTTACTAAAATTATACGTATTCCAAGAGTGTCCATTTTAATAATCCACATGCGTTTCGTACGTGTCTATACATCCAAGAACAAAGAACAACATTTTTTGAAGATTAGTCTAAAATTTTCATCACCGGCTTTTGGGGTTGCTACAGGGGATTTGTAGTAACAAAATGAATGAATATTTCGCCAGAGATCCGCATCTTGCGTGCGCGTACCCAGGGTTAAATTGAGGCTTTGCAGTACACGGAACAAAAAAAACAGGGAATTCGTGTGTCGATAATCGTTTGATTAAAGTGTCGATCAATCATACGCATACCGCCAACAGAGGACGAGAGAGAAAGAGTGAAAGTGACGGCGGGGGTTGAGTGGGGGGTATAGGGGGGCTTGAGCGGGGAGAAAAAGTATTAAAGGAGGGTGAAACACCCCGTATCAAAAATGAGTGACACGCGGAACGCATTTTCCGCAAACGCGTTAGATTCGACAGCTCCGTATCGTTGTTTTCCCCACCCCACCCCCGTTTCAATGTTTTTTTAACTTCATCCCTTTGTCATTTTTTTTTTTCGTTATCCTTTCAATTCTTTTTTATCGTGCAAATATTGTATCGAGGGAAGAGGGAGGGTGGACGGAAGAGGGTGGGGTTTGCGTCGAGACAGGGCTGAGTGACGGGCGTTGCGGTTAACAGGCTGGAAATTGGCATTTTCAGAATACGAAGAGATAACAGAGTACGAAAGGATGGGATGGGGAGAATCAGGCTAGGGGGCTAGGGGCTAGGGAAAGCTTTTGGTTAGGAAAACGGGAGGGATGCGAACCAGAATTCCGGGGAGGCTGGTTGAAAGCCCGGAATTGAGAGGGGTGGTTTGTACCCGTGTGCGGAGTAGAGGTTTTTGGGAGAGACGATGGCGCCGCCGGAGTTGTGGAGCTCGTCACGAACGTAGACGTTATCCGCGACAGGATACAGGACACGCAGCATCCCGATCTTTCTACAGCATTCGTGATATACTTCTCTCTCTCTCCCTCTTGCGTTCTCTCCCTGTCTCTCTTTCTCTCTCATCGTGCCCTTACCCCCACCCTCCTCGTCGTCCCTTTCCCTGTTCAGAGACCAGATTCTCTCTGTCTACCTTCGTCTTCAATATCCGAAACATCTCTTTCATTTCTCCCCACTCTTTTTCTCGTTTGCTCACTGGCTATGTATGTCCCTTTTGATTGTATCCCTTTCCTTTTAATTTCTGGTTCAATTTTCGGTCCTCCAGCATCCCGAAATTTCTTCATTCGATTTATCTTTGCATCTTCTTGTACTATTGTCACGCATGCTTATTATTTAATTTATTATTTTATTACTATTATTATTGTCATTACCTAATATGTATATTATTATTGTTTACTATTATTAAATGTGGAGTTTCCTTTATTCCATATGCATCCTTGTCGGTTTTTACATAATTCTTTTTTTTCTCCTCGAGTTCTATATTCTTCTCGCTGACCTTTCCGATGTCCCATCCTTTTCCTGTCAGTCTGTACTCGCACTTCGATAGACTAACTTGCCTATAGTGTGTCCACAGCCGACTTAGCTACACTACATCGCATTTGCCGAGAACACAGGGGAACTGTGGATAACCCGTGTCGGTATAGACGACCCTGTATTTGCCTTATTCTTCGGTGTACACACTTCGTATTGAAAAATCTAAACCAAAGACTCAGAAAAAACGCCCTCCCGCTCACTGGCCGATGCGTCAGTCAGAGCACGGCTAAACGGTCACCGCACCAAGTATCAGCCTCTCTCGATGCTGCTTAAATTCAGTGATCGCCTGGGCTGCACTTCGGCTGCCCAACCACCAGCGTCGCTATTACTATTATTATTATTTTCGTATTACGGTTGACTACGAATATTGTAACAATAGTAATAACAATATTTGCAACAATTGTTACCTCATAAGACAAAATTGCTTTCTGTCTCAATTTCTCCACTTTTCCTTCCGCTTTCTCACTTTCTCTCTGTCCCTCCCTGTTCCTCACTTTCTAGTATCCCAATTAATCTTTCCTTCTTCCTTTCCTCCCCTATTTTGTTACATAGTGTTTTGTCCTCCCCCTGTTCGTTCCTTCTGATACTTTCTCTTTGTCGTCTATGACCACCCTTCTCTGTCTGTCGTTGTATCTTGACATCTTCTTCTTTCACTCCTCTTTCCTCGACCCCTCCTGTTCTTGTCGTCGGCGCCCTTTCACCCCCTTACTTTCTCGCGTTCTCTCCCTCGCTTTCTCGATTTCGCTCGAGCAGTCAGGCTCGTACTAGCTGAGATAAGAAAGGTGACGTGCCATGCGCATATCACTCGAGTGGTTTGCCGAACGAAACGACAAACCCGGGGAAAAAGGACCAACGAAAAAATGGCAAGCAAGAGCAATTGCGATGCGAAGGGGATGCAAGTTCAACAAATACATTTTAATGTTGCGCGCAAGGTCGAAAAGCATCCGAGTATCGTTGAGGTTCCTCTGATATTATTGGTCGATCTCGTTCAGTGACCCTCCAATATTGAAAAACCACCCAAATATATCGCGGATAATGCTTATTTTCATTATCGTATTTATTTTATTTCTTAATTGTAATGCACATTTGAATTATTCTTGAATTCATTTTATTGTACAATGATCAAGAATTTATTTATATATTTTTTTATAATATTGATTAAGCTAAACCATGGTTCAATTTAGTCTTAATCATTTGTTTCAATAAAAAAAAATTGATGATACTGCCGAGTAAAATTTTAATTTCCGATGGAAAGATAGGATTTTCCTCGAACTATAAATCATATTTGAGAAATTTATTTTATTAGAGTTAAGTAATATAAGATATATTAATTTAAGAAAAGTAATTAATTTAAATATAGAAATCAAAATTATTTTCTGGTAAAACATTTCATGAAAGAGTAAATAGTATATTGATTAAGGTAAGTATATTGAATTTGTGAATTAGTTTCCTTTGTTCCTTCCATTTTCTCTATGTTTCCTCATTTTTTCCTCTGTTTTTTTTTTATTTCTCTTATTCTGTTTTTTCACCCCACCTTGCGGCCGCACCCGACCTTCCTCCTCTGTATGGCGTTTACCATGACTCTTCTGGTACAGGCATAGAGAAATTGCGGAATACCTATGCCGGTATAGCCGGTCCCAAGTCCACCTCTCGATCGTGGAATGAGTTTCATCGAAAAATGTTGAAGAGAAAACTTGGCCGCTACCGGGAGTTTGAACCCGGGGCCTCTCGATCCGCCGGCAAGCATCTAACTACTTGACCAATGAATCAGTTTGAAATATATATATTTAAATGACAGTAAATCGTCTATTAAAATAATTAAGTATATTCAATTAAGTGCAAACAATATTCTCTCCCTAAAAAAATGTTGTTGAATATTCGGTATGAAATTTTGAGGGAATAAATAAACTTCGTACAATCAAAGGAAATTGACTTTATTTTTTCAGTTTTTAATCGACACTATCTTTGAGACGAAATTTTTGCTGTGAGAAAAAAAGCGGTATAATTATATGAAAGGAACGCTGTAATTTTATATAATCGATTTAGAATTATAAATTATCGAGGGCGGCCGAGACAATTTATAACTTCTATTCAGGCATTCGCCACTTTAATGGTGGTTCCAGGTTTTTTCCACACGAGCGGCTCGTGTTGACGATGAACGTAATATCGGTCAGATATTATTAGGGCCATATCATCGCCAGATCCCTCATAATTAGCCTCATAATCGTCCAATCACATCGCCGCGAAATAAATGGAGGGAAAAAATGGAAGGGTCAACGGAAATTCCCTTAATTGGAAATTAATCGTAGAACGTAATGACGAATAGGACAAAAAAGGAATGTGTGTTTTATATACCTTCGATAAAGGACTTTTCGAAATATTAGTATGATTATGTAACGAAAAATACGCAAATTTGGTTATCAGCTTAACATCAATGTTTATTTTTTCTATTGACAATTACTTATTTGATAATTTGCAGTATTATTTTATTTTTTGTTACTATCTATTTATTTGACAACTTGCAATATAATTTAATGTCTTTTTATTAACTTTTATTTATTTAGCAACTTCAATACTTATTTTTCAATACTTATAATTTAATAATAATTATTTTTTATTTTATTATTGCTCCTCTGTTTCCTCCTGTCCCTCTCTAATCCTTTTTCTTTCTCTTTCCGTTTGTTTTCCCCCACATTGCGATCGCAGCCAACATTCTCTCTCTGTAACGTATTCACCATGCTATTCCTAGCACGGGCAAAGTGGAACTACGGAAAATCTATGCCGGTAAATGAACGAGTTTCATCGAAAAATTTCAAAGAAAAAATCTCGGCCGCTACCAGGGTTTGAACCCGGGACCTCCCGATTCGCTGGCCGTGCCGTGGCCAACTCGGTCAACGGATCAGTTCCAATTGGTACTATTATTTTTCGAAACCTCGCATTTTTTAAAAAAATGTTATTGTACACTGACCGAAAAATGTATGGTATTTACAAAAAAACGCGCACTAGAAAGACAGTTCAGTCAAATTTTAGACTGTTTCTTGTTTCAGTAATTATAATATGTTTAATGGAACTATACACGAAATGTATATTCAAACATACGATTTCATGAACGCGTTTAACTATTTATTACGTTTGAAATTCCTATGCCCTGTTGTGAAAGGCTTTACAATATCGGTACTGTTAATTCAGTTCTATTACAAAATTGGGGTATCTATGCTAATGCTGTGTATCATGTGATAGATTCTGTTCTGGTTGAACTTTTATTATCGTGTTAAAATTTTAAATTTTTATATGGTAAACATTTTCATTTATCGTGCATAATTGACTAGATAATCTTGTGAAAAGTGACTATATGAGAATAGTCACGGTAACATTTACGGATGGAAACAACGTCAACGAATTCCCGTTGGAGTAACTACTATTTAGTAGCTTAACAACTACGCGTTTTTCACTAACCGTTGAAAAGTATGTTTTTTGCAATCCCAAAGTAGAAAACTATTTCAACAGTTCTTTTCACGGTTCGCCTTGTATTCTTGTATGACACCCACGACTATCCATATAACCGGTTGTATCATATGACATGGTTTATATCGGTATAAATAAACTCTACCCCATACTGATTGAAAAGTCTATGGTGATTAAATGAAATGCTCATGGAAAGGAAGGAATAGCAAAATCCACCATACTGTATTGACATCGCAAATAACATATGGTCTACAAAATTATGAAAGAAATGTATGTGTTATTATGTGATTTTTGTTACATGTTGCACTATCTGTTATCCCTGAAATAAATATTAACTGTTGTCAAAAGATTTATGCTATGGATATATTTCATTCACTGCTATTATAAAGTCAGCGCATCAATAATAATGATGTATACAATGCGATGAGTTCTGTACCAATCCAACTACTACTATTGTGTTCGAGTTTTTACTATTCATATGGTAACTATTAATATACTATGCGTATAGTGAAATTTATCCTCTAAACATTTTTTTCTGTATACAATGAACATGTGGTTTCTTATCTGTATAGGGAACTCGCAATTAGTCAATAGTAAAATGGTAGCGTGCGAGCGTCAGGTCGTAGTTGAATACAGGATTAGGTAGGTTCGAAACCCGGTATCGACGATAAAATTTATTCACAGATATTTGTTATACTCGAAACTATTAAATCGTTGTAAATATATTGTTGTAAATAATTGTATGTATATTATAAATAATTGTAGGAAAAATGAAAACAAATAAAAGGATGTATTTGTCATTGCGATTAACATATATGCATCAATAACGCAAACGATAAAATTTCAATAAGCCGTGTACTATATTTTTACCAGTTACCATGACTATAAAATATTGTTGTCCTCGCAGTGAAATATAAAATATGGTTAAAACCATATTTTATGTTCTTAAACATATATGCTTCCTGTATAAGATACTATGCCTTCCTCTCAAAGTGTTCACTAATAGGATGTATGGGGGGGGGGGGGGGCTATTTTTGTATAATTTATGAAAATATACATTTATTTAGTTAACATATAATCATAATAAATCCAACTGGTAGAATATTAATAAGCAGTACTGTACTTTTGTTCCTTAATCAGAATGAAAAATATTGTCACAAATACCATAATTCTCTTTTTCATTGTTTTTACTATCAGGATGTTAGAAGTATCGTTTAACTAGTGTGAGAAAATATTCATTTTATCAAAACCTCCTCTATTATATAGTATTAAATAATTAATGTATGCTTGTAAGCTCAATGGTTGCATTTACAATATCAAAAATATTAACGCAATGGCCAAAATATCGATATGCGGAACCACATTTAAGGCAGTTACTATAGCTATAAAATTTAACTGTCCCCTCAGTGAAATATGAAATATGATTAGAATATGGTTAAAAATACCATACATTTCTCTCTGTGTATTATTGCACAATCAGAATTACATTATACTACTGAGTCATAACCTTATCGTCTTGACGCATCAAGCAATATCTTCGTTATTTTCATAGCACATTCATCCAAGCCATAAAAAAGAATCTGTCAATCAATCCCCACCGATAAAATCACACTCGTGCTCAACAAACTCACACCCGACCTAAAAAAAAAAGACAATCATCTCGCAAGCCTCCTTCAGAATGAAGACTCATCTACGTGACATTTGCAAGGCACGTATATAAAGCCACCAGTTCAGTCGCCTCAGTTCTCGTTTCTCTTCTTAACCCACGCAGATTTTACGGTATTTTTAATCGAGCAATATCGAACGACAATTTCTTAATGTCAGGCCATGCAAAATCCCGATCTCTGCTTCGCACTCGTAAAATAATCTTCCGTATAATTCGTGTAAGAAAATACATTCGCCGAATAAGATGACGCGAGATAATACGGGGCAATCCAACCGTGTTGAATCGAGGGAAAGAAATAATAATTATGTACATGCAATTATAATAAATTGTAAAAACATAATAAATAATAAAAGAATATAAGTTTAAAAAGTTATAGAATATGTATAGGATATATAAAATTATGAATTTATTTATAAAAGTTTTATCAAGACCGGGGCAAAAAATTTTATAACTAAAAATAAAAGCTGTTAAAAATAAATGATCTCCATTGATTTTTTTAACTCGGTCCCAATGAAAATATCGTGTACTTTCATGACGAGTCATATAGGCGAAAAAAAATCGCAATTTCGTTTTGAATTCTCCACAATGATAACAATTGAATATCGAATGTCTGAAAAACTTTTACTTTATGAATAAATAAAATGAACTTTATATTTATTTATAAATTCAAGACAAAGTTATTTAAGGTTTACTTGGAGATGACTAAATGGCATATGATTACAGTTAAATATTTTTTTTTGTATCTCGTAGGAAAAAATTCATCATCAATGTGCTGTCAAATTCCAAACGGAATTTGCATTTATTTTCTACAAAATATCATTAAATATACGTTATTTGTACAGTGTACTCTTGAAATTACCGAAAGTATTAAATATATTTTGTCGGTCACAAAATTACCACTTTAATTTACAAAAAAGATCTGTAAGTTCTTTTATTAACTTTTCTGTACACTTACCTAGTAATTTCGGATGTTTCCAAATTCCCCAATAACACAAACGAACTCCAACGTGCTAAGAATTCAGAACGAAGGTTTTTGCAACCTGGAATGTTCTCCGATCCAAAAAATAATCGATTCAGGAATCTCCTTAAAAGCATTGAAACAAAATTTCACAAACGAATCTGGAATACTTAGACTGTACATGATCCGGTTCTTCGAACGAAACAAGCTTCAACTCCAAGCGAAACAAAAATGCAAGTCAGGTTGTCATCAATGTGTAATTCTCTGACCGCAGAGAAGGCAAAAAGAAAGATATCAAGCCCATTCGAAAGCCGAAGCTGATTCCTCTCACACATTTACTTTTTTTAAATTCATTTTTATTTCTCAATGAAACGAGATCGCGAGCTCACGTACTCGCAGGAAAGAGCCCTCGAAGTTAACCCCTGCTTCATTCACAACTTTTGACTCATTCGTCCTCTCCTTCCTTTGAAACTGGCGTTTCGCCGCGGTACCAAGCACTTTCATCGCTCTCCGTGGCTTGTCGACAGCCAAAGGAAAAGACAGGAGAAAAAGGAAGGGGGAGGAGGGGGGGGGGGTAAAGAGGTACATGGTCGAGTACCCCGACCCCTGAAGAAACCGGATTACATTGCATCTTCGATTCTTCTTTATTCGCTCCTTCTTCTCATACCGAGAACTCTATTTCGCCAATGAAAGTTCATTCACCCAGTTGCCAGTTGAGGGGTTAGGCTATCAAGACGATACGCTGATCGGGGTTATTTGCGGTATTCCTGAGTGGGTATTAAAAATCCCAGATATTTCGGAAACTTTGAGGCGTTATGGTTCTTAATGGAATAACGATGCATGAAATATTTTGGAATTTTTCAGTTAATAATTTGGCAGTTACGATTGTATGAATTTAATACGCTCGATTGTGGGATAAATAATTAAATTCTAAGTCTTGCAGTATCATTAAAATTTGGAATCGCGTGATTGATTGGATTAAGTTTTAAGTCCATACCGTGAGTTACCGTATTTGCCAGTCAATTTATAAAATAGGTATTTATTTGAATGATTGATTAATCAGCGGTCATGGGAAAACTGAATATTGCCTAATTACATATATATATATATATATATATATATATTGACTAATAAGTTTGCTTATTATTATATAATTAATTATGCAGATGACATGATTATATTAATCAAATTTGACAGTGATGTTCAAATAAAGTATCAATTTTCAAAATTGTATTGTTGCCATGACTCCATATTTTAAACTTGTCTATCCTTGCTTTGTTCAAACGAAATTATTAGCTTTTTATGCAAATTTTACTGCCTTTGTATTATATTGAAATATTTTTGCAAAAAACCACGGAAACCATGAAAAACGATGAGAAAGATAATCGTGTTTCCTTTCTGTGGCAATATTTCTACAAGAGACCCTTGAGAACCCCATGACCATCATGGAATTGTGATCCATACCAAACACTCATAATCCTTGTGAAAGAGGGAAACACGAGCCTTGGATTCACGCGAGCAACGATTCCGTGTATACGAGAGGATTCCCTTAAGGCCTACGAAGATGGCGAGCTTTTCTTTTTCTCTCACGGATTTTCATTTCTATTATGCTTAACCGTTGGCAAGGCGAGAAAAATGGTATGACGGAACGAAGAAGGGGTCTATGCCGGAAACGTAGGTGTGCAAAAATGAAACGCAGGAATGAAGAGGAAAAGACGGAAAGTGGGAGAAAGAGAGAGGGCGAGCTAAAAATCGAACGAACTTGGAAACAATTTCGTCCAGGTGTTCTCGTTCCCGCGGGCTCCACTAATCCTTTTCTCCCAGTCTCTCGTTCCAACCTCGAAATTGTTTATTCGATCGAAATCGGCTTAAGAAAACTCGCGTTCTTTACCTCGTGTCACGTTGAATGCGAAGAGCATTCGTAATCACATTTCTTCAGAAATTACCTCACAATTCTTTTTTTCGATAAATTTTATTACAAAAATACGTCATTTCATAAAAAAATGATTACGTAATTTTTGAAGAAGCTCAACTAAATGTTTTCTCAACCTTTTTACAAATTAATTTTTGTATCCAGTTAATTCTCTAATTCGTAGAAATTCAATTCAATTTGTTATCAAATTTCTTATAAAATTGTCCGAACTTATATATAATTAATTATAAAAAATATATGATTTGAGCAAAACACTTAACCTTATCATTTCTGAAGAAATTCGTACGGAATACACTCTTCGTGTTTCCCTTTGTTGTTTTTTCTATCGGATTATTCTTTCAATTACGCGGAAAAAATCATATTAGTAATTTAATTACCTAAAAATGTAAGGCATTTATTTTGTTTACCTATGATAACATTTTTTTATAATCTGCATAATAAAAACGAATCTCCAAATGTGTTGCTCAGCGAAAAACTCGAGAACGGTTGAACCAATTTGGCTACCTTTTTTTTCTAAATATTCCTTGAAGCTCTAGAAAGGTTTTTTTCAAGAGAAAAATTGGAAAAATTGCTCAGAAAAATGTAAAAATAGCACTTAGCCATAGATAAAAAAACAAAGACAACATTATTATTAGATTGGCTGCTAACTTCACTCGCTATCTGTCAATTTTTAAGTTGACAGACTACTGATGCGTAATGTTCCACAAAATATATTTGCATAGTTTACAAACGGGTTTCTCGTTTGAACATTGGTTGGCTAATTTATTTTGTGTTGTGAGTGACTCGATTTATACTCATGCCACCTATAAGACGATAGCGGAGCAATTTGGGTCGACGAACGCGAAATGATATAAACCAAGCTCATTACCAAGCTCTAATCGGACTGCACAGCAACGTCAAGAGCGAAATGCAACTGAAAAGATTTTCAAAGATTTTATAATTTATCACGATATAACCATGTCTTTCTTGACATGTATAATTTATCACAATATAACCACAATTAAGCCAAATTAGTCTAGTCGTTCTCACCGACGCTGGTGGCTGGGTGATCGGAATAGGGCTCGTGTGATCACCGAAGAAGCAGCATCGAGAGCGGCCGATACTTGGATAGGTGACCGCTCAAGCTTGCACTGGAAACTAAGGGAGATCGATTTTTCTAAGGCCTTGGTATACATACTTCAACAAAAAGTCTGTAAACAAAGGAGTCAGAAGAATACATGGCCTCCTATTCCGGTACGGGTTTTCCACCAGTTTCCTCCTACCCTTGACAAATGGGGGGTTATTGAACAGGAAAGAAAATATGGTGGAACGGGAAAGAAAGATAGCGGAGCGGGCAATAAATGTTGAGGAAATTTGAATAGGAAGAAAAGGGAAGGGGAAAAGCGCTAACAGCGCGTACCATCATCATCAATCCAGCCATTCTCGAGTTGTGCGCTTATCATTTGGCGATTCATCTTTACTATGTAAATTTTAAAGTACGTTTTAAAGTCACGTCAAAATGGCTGGACTGGTTTCAGTGAATTTTAACATATACATAGCTTATGATTAGGCTTAATACATCGAATACGTTTAACCATATATCGAGGGGCGTCTCAAACTTCCCACAGGAAACGGTTTTAAACTATTCCGAGTTTTTGTTACGCAGTCACGTCAAAACTACGGAACGAATTGTAATGAAATTTTATGTAGACATATTTAAGACCAGGAGTACCTTTTAATTCAACAATCTGCTCTTGAAGGGAGATTAATAAAATTCAAGTAGAATTCAAGTAAATTCAAGTAATTCGAGTAAAATTGAAGTAGAAAAATTCTTAAGACTAAAATTCAAGTAGAAAGAATTTTTGTGTTTAAAATCGATCAACGTAAAAATGGTCGCAACGAATTTCAACGCATGTGAAACCGCGGATAAAAACTAGTAAAGATATCATTCTATTAAAAAAAAAAAAGAGTAATTTCTCTTTCCTTTCGGCAGAATTTTTACTAGAAATCCTTTTTGAATTTGACGTGATACGAAAAAAAGTATTCTCTATTTTTAAAACCGTTTTCGATGAACAATGTATTTTCCAGGTTCAAGCATTATCGTTTAATGTACAAATAAATTTTATACGAGCAATAAATTTCGTGAAAAAAGGAGGTGTGAATGTATCCTCGACGATTTTTGAGACGCAACTGTTTACAAAAATCCGATTTAAAAGTGTATATTCCTTTGATGTGAAACGGGCAACTTTTTGGCCTCATAATGGACTAATAATTACTTTGGCTCGAGTTTTGCGAGAGTTCAAAAATAATTACTCAATTCTAACGTTGATGTAATGAGAAAATAACTTCCTTAATGTTACCTCGTACTATCTACTTCTATCTCCCATCTTGCCTCTGGCGTGAGAGAGAAGTCTATCTGGCCACCGTGTTGCACTTGATTTCTCGTCGTTACAACGGTCGCCGCCCGTTGCAGCGCGAAGGAACGAGGTAATTAATTGCGAAGCCCTGAGAAACCGCGATTCTGGGGCGACGTAATTAATTAGGCGTTTAATTTAGATTCCATCGCATCAAGGATGGGAAAGGGAGGGAGAAAGAGTAAACGAGAGAGGAAACGAGAGGCTCCGGCAAAAGACAGTAAAATAAGAAAGAAAATCTGAAAAAAAAGTTTTTTTTTGCCCTAGCTTTTTCGCTTATCTCTTTCTCATTCGTCTAGCCTCCGTTCCTTTTTTTCTCTTCTGTAGGTTAATTACGCACGTCAAACCTCAAACGTCCGCCACTTACTCGGGATCGCCTCGTCATGTTTCCTCACTACAAATCGCGCTAATGTCGATCAATTAAAGAATAATTTAAGCAAATCCAATTCAGAAATATTCGAGGCGAAACACAAAAAAACATATCGAGCTGTACAAATTTGAGAACATATATCAATCATTCTTACTACCAATTGACTGCGAGTATTAGAATATTGTTATTATTACTATTTCTTACCACAATCATTTCGATTGAATTGAACATTTTTTTAAAGTATCGTAAACGTTGTAATGTTCGACTTTGAATAGATTAATCATAAAAATGTATATGAATTATTTTAACGTTAAGATTTTTGCAATGTATTACAGTGACCTAATTGATATGTTTAAATATTTCAATATCGGAAGTTAAAAAGAAATTACGTGTCCAACATTAAAAATGTTAAAACTACTATTTATATTACTATTATTATTATTACTATTATTATTATTATTATTATTATTATTATGTATAATAGAATTCTTTAAATTGAAAGACATTAATAAATGTAATTTGAATACAGAGGTTAAATCACTATTATTTGTTATTATGATTGTTATTAACAGTTTCATTATTACTGCTGTTACTATCATTTTTTTCAGCCGTTATTATTTAATATTGCCATTGTTATTATAAAATTAATTTTGATACATTTCGTATCGATGATTTAAGAAGATCTTAGAATCATTGCTGCGACTACAGATCTCCTCCTACACCCTTCAACCTATTCTAGACTACCAGAATTCTTGTTCAACGAGAGAGAGAGAGAGAGAGAGAGAGAGAGAGAGAGAGAGAGAGAGAGAGAGAGAAATTAATATATAGGAAAGAGTAATGCGAGCTGGATTGCGGGGTAGACATGGAATCGGCGGTTACAGGGGGGTGGGGGGTTAAAAAAGACGTAAGCTTTGGAAATAAGAGAACGAGGAGGGATGAGGGTAGAGAAAAACGAAGAGTCGTTGGACCTCGGAGCACGCGATCTCAAATAAGACTCTCCGCACGCGAATGTATCGTCGATCCTCGTATATGGGACGTTTCATTCACAGTTGCATCTTCGCGAAAACTGCGGAAATGTTGGACCCCAAAAAAAAATCAATGTTCAAATTATTTTTTCGTGAGAATATCAAACTTACTAGGTTGAAAATTGCACAATTGTAATAATAAAAGATTGATACACAGATCTTGGGGAAAATTTCAATTATTTTTTAACGAATAATTTTAATGAGCAATATAATTGTTTTTCGTTAACAAAGTGCTAGAATAACTCCGGTTTATCAGATATTTACTGGTTCGATTAATCCCTTATTGAAGGGTAATTTGCTAAGAAATAATGAAGAAAAACATTAATTGTTCGAATCTTTAATTTATCAAGAATCTATTTTTTCCGAAATTAATAGTGTACAAAGTTTAAATTACTAAAATAACACACTAAACGTACTAAAATCTGAAAAAAAACCAATTGACTTATTTGTACTCCAAAAATAAAAAAATTCGCCATTTCATCGAAATTTCACTCTAATTTTGCTCTCACGCAACGTTAATTTTCTATTTTCCTCCAAATCGCATTTTCCACAGCCAAAATATCAAGATCGTCTATCACTTTATTTAACATAATTTTTTAAAAACAATAATTAAGAAAAATCTTCGAATTTTCAATTTCATACGAAATTATAAAGAACCATGGAATTAATCAACTGTCCATGAAGTGTCCAGTACACCTAGAGTAAATGATGCTGTTTCTCTGGTTCCACGAGTTCATTCGCTTTTTCACTTGATATTTTATGCGCACCAGACTGCGTACTTGCTTTGCCCGTTTTTTTAATACTCGCATTGGCGGATTGCTGCGTGGTTTGCCCAGCCGTCAAACGATCCACACGCGACTCTTTCACCACTAGTGAAGACATTTAATTAAGTATGCTAATTGATACGATATAATGTCGTGTACGCATATATATAAATAAATAAAAAGAAAAAAAGCATTTGCAAAACCTGAAGCGTCACCGAGTGTACTTATGTAGGGATATAAGTAGACTTACATATACATACACGTATACCTAACATACATTTACAACAAAAAGTTTCAATCATAATGTGTTTGGATCTACAGAATTCAATCCGAACAACCTTCTGCCTTCGGGCATCATCCTCATTAAGGTAGATGACTGGATAGACATTAAAAAACCGCAAAAATTCTTGAAATTTTGAACAATTGTAATTGCTGATGTCTTGAATTGTTTCATGTATTTCGAATGAGCTCTTATTTAATATTTCATTGAATAATTTATTACAGGCCTATTACAGGCCGATCTCTTTACTTGAATTAATCTCAAAGTTTTTACAATTTGACTTTTTCTGAGCCTGGAGTAACTAGTTACCCCGATGTGGCCGCTAAGGGTTAAGTTCTTCTTAAAAATAAACTTTTTATAAAGTTAAAATTTAGATCCAAAGTCCAAATCCAAATCCTAATGGATTAAAACTGCGCTAATTTCGGTCGAACTTTCCACATGAGCAGTGGAGTTTCATTAGGCGTGTTTGATCCCGCACTTTCGATGTTATTGTCACAGTGAGGATTCGATTCAATAATTCGATTAGGCGTGCGACAATTCTCCAGAGCACGATAAATTCATGTTGGACATGGCCGAAGGAGGCTGAGCGCTCCTGGCGAGAAAAGAAGGAGGGCTAGGAGGGTGGAAAGGGATGGACGGATACGTCCAGGACAAGGTTCTCTGTTACAGACCAGTTAAACCCATATCCTGTTCTCCCATCTTTCTCTCCGTCTCTCTCTCTCTCTCTCTCGCTCTTGCTCTCTGTCTCTCTCTTTCCTTTTGTGATGCTCGTAAATCCTGTCGAAGATCCCTGCCCGAAGGATATCGCCTAACTACTTGGAGTTTGGCTGGCATCCCAACTAGAATTCCCTACCCCGTCAAAGTATCTATCTTTCCTTCCCTCGGTCTCTCCTGTCCAATCCTCCAACCTCCCTCGTTCCATGAGGACCTTCTGAGAGGAAACGTTAAGGAGCAAATTCGGCGACTAACGGCAACCATTAGCCAGCGCCTCAAAGATCTCTCCTGACTAGCGAGAAACGCCGATCCATTACTTTTGTCTCCACGCTCATTTGCCACATTCACCCTCAACGCATCACCGACTCTTTCGTGGCTTCGTTTTTTATTCTCTCGTTCCTGATCAACGAAATGTCCTTTCATCCCGTAATTCGTCTAGTAAAGGATAAATAGTTGGATGAATCCAACTTCCACAGGGCTACTTTAGAAACGCCAGAAATGTTGAAACCTCTGAAAAAAAAATAGTGAGAATGAGGGAGTACTACGATAGTCGGAAACGTAAGCTTTTTTCATGGATTTTCTTAATGCAATTAATTGTTTATTTTTGAGCTCTATTAAATATATGTTATTCTGCATATATTCAAATAGATTCAAGTAAATTCAGATGTCAGAATGAACGCCCATCACAAATTTGTCTTCTCCTGATGGGATTGTCATCTCTGGTTTGATTTGGTCGAAAAAAAAATTGTCCTCAACCCGCATTAATGTCGTTATTGTTAAAAAAATGAATTGATTAATTCAAGACTTATATGCCAAATAGTTTTCGCGTTGAAATCGGAACTGTGTGTGTATTTAGAGAAACGTCATCACAAAGTCTATCCCGTTCCTAAAATCAACCATACGTCAAAAACTAAACGATTTCCTTCCTTCAACGCTAAAACGCGCTGATAGCCAACATTACTTAGACAGCTTCCAAATATACTACTTTCCGGTGCGCTGGGATAAATACTCCGGTTAACTGCATTTATGTGCAAACGAGAAAATGACGCCGCGCAGTATGCGTTCGTGGCAACTCGAACATGCACGAAGTGCCTTCTAACGGGATGAAAATGTCAAATTGATGCGAGAAAAATAAATTGCCGGCTGTACGCGCGCACGTGCAGTACAAACTTTCCTCCCGCCACCCCTCATCCGGGTCTGGCATGGATTATGGGGACGTTAAAAAACTGACGGACTAATCGGTACGTTAAATTTGCACCAAATGAAAAAGGATGAATATCAATTGAGTACAATTATATAGCGCAAATTTATTCCTGATTTATAATTTATCGGTTAACGGGTTAGGCTTCCGTGTGTCGACCCTGAAATCAGGAATATTGTGAAAAATGTATTTTTCGTGGAATTAGTACGACGTTTGATTAATTCTTCGGATATCTATTGCCTAAGCACATTAACCCTTTACGGTGCAAGGTCGTTAAATTGGTTGGTTTTATTGATACTATATGGTAAATAGGTTATTATTAACGAAAATAATAATTTACAAAAAGTTATTGAAAATTAAGTATTTATGATTCCAAAAAAAATGCATTTTTGTTGCATATTTGCAACAAAACAAAATCTGTCTAAGAAATAATAAAAAAAACGATTTTCTAGTAAAAATATTATTGATTATTGAAATACATCCTCTTACCTCTTACTTATATCGATTTCACTATTTCACCAAAAAATATTTTTTCGTAAACGAACTTGAAGAACGCGAAACAGACTTAATACAAGTATCGCCATCTAGTGAGCTTGTTTGTTACTAAATCGTTAGAATGCTTTGTTGCCGATGTACAACATCGAGTAAAGTCGGTCTATCGCCATTCGGTATAATGTTACTTCTATTTGAATGGTATATTGCAGAAGTATAACATGTCTCCATAAAGGGTTAACATAGTTGTTTACTAAATTTAATTGAAAAATGTGGATCATTTAATGATCGAATTCGCCAATGTTAAAATACCCGCGTGTAAACGGGGATTTTCCCACGTCTGCGCACGATCATGTGATCGATACGCGAATTGCGCACGCTTATCGATCGGATCGTCCATCTGAGCGATCTCTGCGTTGGCTTGCTCTCTTTCATCCTGGGACCGTCCAGCGAACAACATCGTGGCACCGCCTAATTCCAACTGTCCAACTTCAACCACCGACTAGTCCAAAGAAAGGAGACCGGCCATCTCCGATACTTTGAGCACAGATCGACGTTTCGGAGAACATTCGTCAGCAGGTCCCAGGATACCAGAAAGAGCGACTCACATAAGATAAGCGAATATAAAAACAATAGACGTAATTTGCAGTCTATGTCGAATCGCCCAACTCGCGTATAGAGAACGAGCGAAACAGAAATCACCGCGAATTCCGTATGTCATAAATGCATAAAATAAAACAAATGATATTGGCTCAAAAAACTTGAAAAAAAAAGAAAACGAGTTTTTCCTTAAAATAAATACCTAATATTGTCCAAGACGAAAAAAAGAACGAGTTGTTTTTCTCAGAGTAGATATTATTGGCTTTTTTTATTGTGCTTCAATTATTAAATAAATGGTTTCTAATGGTTTATGCAAAAGATGACATCTTTATCAATCGATGCTGGTGACTGGGCAGTCAGGGTGTGGCTCGGCTGATCACCAAAGCTTAGATCGGTGATCGTTTAGCCATGCTCTGTCTGGCGCACCGACCAGTCAGGCTTTGGTGTACATACCTTAACCAAATGTCCGTACACTAAGGAATCAGAAGAATACAGGACGGTAATGGTTAGTGAAAAAAATATCAGGAAGAAAAACACTGGTCAACAATAATTTATTATCGAGTAAACGTACCAAACTTCACCATTTTGAAAAACAATTATTTCCAAAAAAAGAAATGTATTTATAATTAGATTAGCAGTTATATGTTTACAATAGAAAGTTTAGCTTCAATTTGCGATACTAGCACTATTGTTGGACTCCCTCCTTCAAGTTGTTGTTTCAACTGATAATCTCAATTTCCTAAATTTTCACGATAGCCCAACCCCTTAACTAAATGAGAATTGATTTGTTGTTCAATTAAATTAGTTAATTTAAAGTGTCGTTATTCAGCCCCGGAGAGGGGACATTTTTTTATCGACGAGTTCCAATAGCTTGCGGTTGATGAAAAATTTCAATTAAATTGTCAGGCAACCAGGGGGAGGACAAGAAATTAAAAAAAGAGCGGAAGTAGAATAAGGGTACACGTTGATTCCGCGTACACAAGCGGACCCGTCATGCTGCGTGTACAAGTAGTACAGGTCGATAAGACCGCAGACCGAAGGAATGCCTAATGAGCCAGACATCTCTCACGTGGGAGCAATCGTTTTCACGGCGAGGAGGGAAACGCTTAGCTCTGAATGGAGACACCCTAGCCCTGTTTGTGGGTATACTCGTCTTCGCCTTATACGAAATATAACGTAGAGAGAAAGGCGGGAGAGGGATGGAGAATACGTATAAAGGAGAGAACAGTAAGATGTAGGTGGAACGGGAAAATCGTATGTCCCCACGTCGTTAAACTCTGACGAGAGTTTCAACCGAGCGGCATCGTGCAAACGAAATTTCATATTAAAACGGAAGCATGATTGCTCCCTCCGAAATGCGAGATTTGAACTTTGCATGGCATTGAATAATCCTTGCATAAAAGAAAGAAAAATGGGCATATTCTAACTGAAAGGTATGCGTACTTAGAATGCACTTGAAAAGAAGAATCGTAGTACTGCATCTTCGTGTGGCCTTGAATAAATCTTAAAAAAAAAAATAGCGAAAGATGTAAGTACAAGGTACGTGTACTTAGATTGTACATAGAATAAATAATCATGGTACTGCATCTTCGTGCGGCCTTTACGGACCCTTAAAAAAAGACAATGAAATGAGAACGGTTTAGGTAGGATCTACGTGTACTTAGATTGTACTTGGAATAAAGAATCATGGTATCGACTCTTCGTGTGGACTCCCAATAGAACGAAAATCACATTCACCGTAGTGTACGTACTGAAATCAAGATAATGAATAGTCTTTCTAAAAACGAAATTTTATAAACACGTAAGTCTTGCTATTAAGTCCCAATATTTCTCCGCATAATGACAAAAGTCCTTCTACGAATAAAAGGACCATACAAATAATCAAACCCCGTACTTAGAACGTAGCGAGACTGCAAATAATCTTGGGACCAGTCTGCATCGCGTTCATTAACCAATCGCGTTTTATGCACGCATAACCTCACTTCAATGCAATGATACTTCATTTCCCGAACGATTATCTTGAACGTCTACATCATCGAGGCCACGGTCTGAACCGACAGGAAGAAGATGCTTCGGCGAGATCATGAAGACAATTCCCCACGAGTTAGGGATGGAAAGACACGCGCGAGTAGAGAAAACCGTAGGAAAAACGCGCACAGAGTGCACGCTAGAAAAGTATAGGACTTCTATACAGAAAAGGGTCGAACGTAGGATGATAGGGAACACCACGCGATAACAACCCAAAAAAGAAGCCGAAGAAGACGAAGAGGAGTAGAGGAAGAATAAAAAGTCTGCTCTCGGTCCTGGGGGCTAGCAAATTACGGAGAAGAGAAGCCAATCGAGCGAGACGATTACTCGTCGCGATGGATATATATAAAACTCCTATGGGGCTTTTCACGTGTATTATAACTTTTATCAATTCTCGTTAGCGATCATATAACAATCGGAAAGAATTTATAAATAATTTTGTAGACTCATAAATTGCTAACAATTTTTTAAAATCTATTTATAACTCCCAAAATGAAAGAATTATCGAAGATCAATTTTTGTTCATTATCTTGCTAATAATCCTCTTAATCATCTTTGTGAATTCTTTTAGTTATCCTTGATCATTATTTTTATTATTATTCTAAATAAAATATTATAATTAAAGTTCATTATTAAATTACATAAATATAAGATTATTTTGAGTCGAGCAGCGTGATGCATGGCTGATTCTATTTTATCAGTGGATAATTGGTCAAATCCAGTAAATTGAATACCTCCACTCTTGTTATTATTATTTCGTAGTACTGGCAATAAGAGTAGTGGTATTTATTAACTGATAATAACTATTACATTTCTATTATTTCTTAACACTTATAATATAAGAGGGGTGATGTTTAATGATAAAAATTAAGTGGTACTGTTTAAAATCTACTGATGCAATATAAAGTAATAACAATAACAGTGGTAAGTAATTATCGGAAATAATTAATAAACTAATAAGGAAATAACAATATAATAAAAAAATACTAATTAATAGTAAACAGACGCTGGTGGCTGGTTGGTCGGAGTGCGGCCCCGGCGATCATCGAAGTTACGCAGCATCGGGAGAGGCTGATACTGGGATCGGTGACCGCTTAGCCGTTCTTTGACTGACGGAACGACCAGTGAGCGAGACGCCGATTTTTCTGAGGCCTTGGTGTACATACTTTTTGTCAAATTATGTACACCAAGGAATCAGACGAATGCATGGCCGTTTATACCGGTACGGGTTTTCCATAGTTTCCTCGTACCCTTGAAAAATGCGGGATAGTGTAGCATATGTCGGCTGTGGCCGCAATGGGGGTTAGGTTCTGGTGGGGTATTGAACCGAGAAGGCGATGTGGTGAAACGGGGAAGAATAATGGGGTAACAAGGAAGAATTGTGGAGGAAATTTGAATAGGAAGAAAAAGGAATGGGACAGGTAAAAGCACTAACAGTGCGTACCAGGGAGGAAGCAATTAAATACTGATAACCAGTTAAATGCTCTCATTAAATATCACAAATATTATTATCGTTGACGTGATATAATTCCATCCCTTGTTTCCGCATATCCTTATCAAGCCCGTAAAATTTAATTCAACGAACCAATAAAAAAGGTAACTGCGAAGAAAAAAGATGGAACAACAGAACGAAATGTTCTTCAAATTTACGCCTTTGTTTTCTTGTTTTTTAAATAAATTTTCTTTTATATTAGAGCTACGAAAATCATGCATTTATTTAGGTCTTAATTTAGCTTATCACAACATTGCCACTATATATGATTTTGAATAATAATTAACATAAAAGCGAAAAAAAATTCGCTCAAACCATGCAAACTTTAAATCCATATAAACAACGATAAGATATAGGTCGCCTCGTATACATTCTCACCTGATACAAAGAAGTTGTCCGGATCTTGTTATAGTTCAGCTGGCCGTGGGCTCATAACTCGTTCATGAGAATGAAGAATAAAAAACATTAGTAGAATTATCAAAAAGGTACGAAGCCGGAGAATAGCGGGCAGGTAGGATTGGAAAATGTTTAATAGATCGGTGTATCTCGATAGGTAAATTATGTATGACCCAAGAGATACACGAGAGACCCCGTAACATCGTTTCTCCTATTCGATAACAATTAACAATCCGCCTCCGCGTCCTACCCGCGGTTGCGACCCAACAAGAAACAGTTCAGTTTGCTAGAACTCATCATTCATTAAATTATTTCATTATCGAACCTTGTCAGTTGTTTGGTAAAGACAAAAAAAAAACGAAACATCTCCTATCTATTAAATCCCACCGAGACTTTGTCCACAGGTTATTTCGACTCAACAACTCCTTCCCAGAAAATCATTGCGTTAATTAGTTTTTCAAATTACGTGAACTCAGTGATAATAAAAGTGACAATGCAAATGAATTTTTGCCACGCATCGTTGTATTCCAATATTCTAATAAAACAACTAATAAATCAAAACATTTAAAATAAGCAACTTGAGCAAAAAGTGGGTAAATTAATTTTACTGAAATTTGTATAATAATAAAAAAGTACAATGTAATTCAAGTAAGTAGTTAATCACCTAACCAAGCGAATTGAAAGTAAATTAATATTGAAAAATAAAAAAGAAACGATGCCGATCCTAGATAATAATAAAAATAATAATAAAAATCAACTTCTCCCGTGTCTCGACGTTTTCTAATACTATAAAAAAAAACATGTAAATTAAAACGAATAAAAAGTAAATGAAGCAAAACGCAATCTAATTTACGGAAAAAAAGTTATTTGAAAAATAAGTAGCAATTGAAGTAAATAGTAAATAAGTATAAATTAAGTATAAATAATTATAAATATTAATAAATTAAGAAGAATAGTAAATAAGTATAAATTAACCAAATTGAAGTGAAATTTCAATTTTTTAAAATTGAGTGATTTAAAAATCCCGATGAAAGAAGAATTTGATCAAAGAATGGAGCAGGACGGGGTAGGGAACATGATACGAATAATGATAATCGTTTTGCTAGATGCAAAACGACCCATATATACGTGATCGTATATAGGTATAGAGGCACATTAGTGCGCGCGAAGTATAGAAGTTTGCGATACGACATTGTGCGAGTCAAATGCGTTTGCAATCTAAACGATAAAATATACGAACTCGTGCAATTTCCTTCGGTGAATAGTGCGGTTAGTGGTGCATGTACTGTATAATCTCTGCGGGGTGCCTAATCACCGGCAAATATACTGTTACGTAGACTACCAGGGCCCAGCTCCCATTGTTAACAGCATTATCCTATGTAATCGCGGAGAAATCTTGTTGGCATATTAAATTTATTAGTTGGATAAATCGATATGTATACAGAGATATATAATGATTCTGATAAATCCGAGGGTCAAGATCAATTTTTATTCCAAAACATTACTTTTTTAAACCACCCACGTAAAAAAATTTTTTTTAAATAAACGTACGAAACCTATCTGTACTTTCTAGCCAAAATAATCGAAAAAGAATTGATTGCATTATAATAATTTAGGGATAAGTAAGCCCCTTGATTAAAATTAAATTAATTGATTTATCATTTACTGAATATCAGTGTTAGTTGAAGACATTCATTTTGTAAAGTCGTCCTTATATTTGTTTGTATGCATACAATATTGTATGTAATTTGTGTCATTAAAAAATATTAATAAGTAAAGACGTGAGAAAAAAATCTTATGAAGCCCGTTGTACGTCCGGGTCTTAATCGTGTACTCGATTTTTGCCATCCCCTTGATCTGAAAGAATAAAAACGAGTTTTATCTTCAAATTGATAATATTGGCTCAGACTTGACCGAGTTTGCTTTCGTTATCGTCTTTTAATCATTACCAACGGTACGCTAAATTATTTTTTATTTTTCAAGGCGAACGATATCATTATTCTTAATCTGTAGTGAAAAAAATCGGTAATCAAGCCTGACGTACTGTTATCTGAATAAATGTATCAAATTCGAGGGCAATTCGTTCATTAGATGTTAAGAAATTGCGTATACCATTTTGAAAAGATCGATTTCGAGGAACCCGTGTTTAAGGTATTACAGAATGAATATTTAAAAAATCACCGAAATTGCAAATTTGTGGGATGATAGTTCTTGATAAAGTAACAATATATTTATTATTTTACAACAGTATTAATGGACGCCTTCATTTTTTTACTTTGGGAATTTTATTTTTGGAATTAATAAATATGGTAATGTCATGAATGAGGCAATGCCAGTACAAAAGTCGTTTTTACTGATCCAGCGGTATATACGTTCGCATTCTCGTTGGTAGCCAAGCATTGTGTTGCGTTATCCTGACGCGTCCGGTCGAGCAAGTTCCTCTCTGCCTTCCGGTCTCTCGTCACTCTCTCGTCATTCTCTCTCGACTCGCAAGGTCACTGCTCCTGGTGGAGACTTCTTTTTTCTCTTTCCAACTCCCAGCATCGCTTTTTGCGACCATCTCCTTTACCCCCTCTCACCTTCCCTTCATCGCAAGATCACGCACACTCGGTTTGGAGTGCGCAGTCTGTCGACGCACGTTGCCCTCGGAAACGCAGCGATGGACATGTCTGCGAATAACCGCTACGGAGATACGCCAGTCGCCGATGAAGAACATACGAAAAGACAAGATGGGAAAGGGAAGAGTTGCAAGACCCAATATCAGTATTTGGAACTTCGAGGATCTTTTGTTTAACTCAAACCTCAGAGCCCAGGGAATCACTACTTTTCCAGCTGACCGTCAACCTTTCAAGCCCTTTTAAGGCTGCGTTACTAGCCGTCAAGCCTGGCAAGGGCAATTCAATGTCACACGAACATCAAGCTATTCCATTTCAAGGGAAAGAAACGCGTTTACCTTTATTGTCTCTCATTTAATCACGTTATCTCGTGAGTGGAATTTCAGAGGTGTTTCTTTCGATTGTTAAAGAAAATGTCGGTTCGAACACATGTACACAGAAACACGCGTACGCATACCCATTGACAAAGATAACATACGCAGTCGCCATCGTTTCCATGCAGCATCTTTCAAACAACCTTGGAGGCTCTCATTATTCAGTCTCCAATGACTCCCACTAACTAAGCGCGATCTGCTACTGCGAACCCACGTGCAGTTATCCGATGAGGTTCCGCATAAAGTTAGTCCAATTTTGTGTGAGTCCGATGATAGTCCTCATTCTATTCCCGCGCTACAATTTCCGGTTTTGACCAAAGTGTAATCAGGCGCGATCTATTTTCACGTGGATCAAATGTGCACTTGGCGATGTCCTACATAACCCTAAAGTGACCTGGCTCGACCTCTTCTTGAAGAACTCACGGTCAGCGACTTCTGATAAATCATATTTCATTTCTGGGTAAGATCCAGATTCGTTGATCGGAAATGAAAGTACGTTTGGGCAACGACCCGTTTTATCCAATTTTCTTTTTCGCCGTTCCCCACCGTATATACGTGGCACGGGCAAATGAGAAAATTCCTCAAAGCTCACGACGTTTGATGATGAGATAAAAAGATGCGAGACCTTCATCCCATAGGAAACAGAGAAGAGAAAAAAACGGCGAGCGCACAAGCATTTTCGCAATTCCCACTTCGTTTTCGATTCCGGTGGAAACCCCATTCGCGGTTGCCTTCTGTTCAGTCTCCCTGGATATGATCAAGGGCCAAGGGAGAGATGGATTTTTTGCTCCATCCTTCTTTCCGTTCCAAGTGTGTTAGCATTCCACTAGCGCAACGACTGCTGGGCCATGTGGGAGCCGAAGTGCTGAGACAATGTGAGTACGGTTGTGGATTGAAGGAACCGTGTATGGATAGCTAGGGCAAATTTGGTAGGGAAATCCCCTCGGTAATCAGTGGCAAAATTCAAATAGGTTCTCTTTAGGGTACCTCTGTTTCACAGGAACGCTCCTGCCGGTTGGAGCGCATCAGGCAAACTCTGATTGCTTCGAGTGTATTATCTTACTTTCCTGTTGAGCAGGCAACTCCCGCAGTTGATCCCAGATTCAACGATTTTAAGATTACCCCCACGCTGTTGATCCACTATTTTACAAAACCCGAACAAACTCTTTTTTGGCTAATAGGATGCTACATTTGGCCAATAACCAACGATGAATCGGAAAATTGAAAAAGGGCCCGCGATTATTAGAAAAATAAGCGTTTAACATGATTTTTTTAATTTCACGTAATGGTTTTTTTGGGCTCAAATGAAGATATGTTACTCCACATACTTTAATGTACACATAAATTAGATTTTATTGAAAAAGAGCAACAGGTGAAGTAGAATAAATAACATAGCAAACAAAAGTTGCACACCCTTTTAAAGAGTCGTTGCTCCTTAATTTTTGTAAATTAGAAAACCATTTTTGGTATGCATATTTTAGAAAATACATACTACAAAAAAATGCAATCAAAAGATCAATCTTTTTGAAGCACCGTAGTGTTGTTCTTCCTCAACTACAGTCTACGATCATCGCGATTGGGAAATGCAACGAACATTCCTATCTCTTTGTTCTCGGAGGTCATTCCGGCTTAACCGAAAAAGTCCGGAAACCTGCAACGGCCCTCCGCCTGATCGCCTTGATGCGGGAGCCGCGTAATTGAAGACCAGAGGTCCATCCAGGGGATAGAGGGTCTTGGTAGCGTCCGAAGGAGAGTTTAACTGCCAACGTTCGATGTTAAAGTTTAACGTAGCGTAACAGATTTCCACTAGCGAACTACCAGCCAACTTCCACCATCCGAGCGTCCTTCCCATATACGAATGGGAATTGTCCTCTCCCCACGTGCCTCCCCCTCAAACATATCTATCCATCTCGCACGCGTACATCCTATCAGTGCACACGGGAATTACCGGTTACGACCATTGGAATTCTACGCCCGAGGTCTCTACGTGCGGCTCTTGACCCTCAACCTGCCAGCCTCTTCATCTCCAACGAAGGAGAATCTCCGTTGTAACCTGTACCAGGATGATTGCCCACCAAGCCACTCGATACCTCCTCTTTACCCAACTTTCGACGAAGAACTAATACGACCATCGACGATCATCACCAACTTTTAAACTCACTCCAGCATAAGTTCCAACGAAGTGGGTGCTCCACTGGAATTACTCAGTGATTTTTGACAAGAATGCATGAACTTTGGAAAAAAAACCACACACATTCAAGAACCAGTCGAAGATGAAAACTCATTTCACCGGGCAAAAAGCCTGTGCGAAAAATCGACAGGGTATCCCTCGTGCAAATAAGAGCCTTTAAGGCGAAGTAGAAGCTGTACCACGTGATATATGAGTATGAGAGAGATAGCTAAAATAATTTAACTAAGATTTCTCGAAGATTAAACGTCTTCAAATCGTTTCGCCAAAAAATGTAAATGGCTTTGAGAAAACTGACTTCAAAAATTTCTGAGGTTATATACATCTTCTACATGCACTTTGGAGCTTATTTAAGACTTCCCTCCCCAAGGAAAACTGAAGTAACCCCTTTAAAGCTTTTATTGTAGCAATCCCGCAGGCATTTCTACAATAGGACGAAAATAAGGCACTATAAGGTTGAAAGAGTAGAAAAGTATGAAAATATGACCGGCTCCTTAGGCTCTCTGATTACGGTCCCAATAGAGTTAGGCAAATTTAATATGAGCCTGACCAAAGTCCCAATCGAATTTCCGCCCGGAAGCCAGGAATATTATTCTCCAGTGGGGTCGTCTAAGATTACCGATGAAAAACTGCTTTGGGGATCCGAGATGTTTAAACCCGTCTCGCGAGCTGATGGAAATTTCGCACGTTTGATGGTACGCGTAACTAATTCATTTCGGAGAGTTTGGCAACAAATAACGAGTGGACGCGGTATATGAAAAGTGGCAAAACACCAGAATATGTAGTTGCATGCAGCCGGTTTGCGTTTGGTTTGCGCGGAACAAGAGTGATTGAGGGGCGGGTAAGGGTTGGAGGGTGGTAGATGTGAAGGAGGGTGTGTATACTATGGGATGCGAACACAATAGGGGCCAAACGGGCAAGAGCAAACCAGGGCCTGGATATAAACGTGAAAACCCCCAGCGGGGGTTGGCAACAATGAAGAGCATCGAATGAACGAACGACGGCCTATATACTCCGGGTTGTTTCCCGATGCTGATAGTGAACACGGTAATACCTTGATCTCACAAAGGGAACCGAAACAGTGGGCACACAATGCTTTTCCTCCCAATTATACTTGCCTCCTCGCTCCCTTCCTCTTTCACTCTCAATGTCTATCACTTTTTACCCTCGTCCACCCTTCTTTTCGTACATCACCCCTCAGGAGAACCCAAGTTCGACTATTTGCGTTCTGGACCGCACGGTATCCTCTGTTCCTCCCTCTCTCATTGACGACCTTGATCGAATAAACCTTTGAACGAAAAAATAAAAGAAAGCACACATGGCAATATCATTGATCTCTTCATTTATCGGTTCTGGTTATCGTTGTATATACAAATATGGGCACTATACGCTCCGTATACTGACATTATTACTTTTTTTTCAAGTTAGTTGTTACTTTTGTAAAATTATAAATATAAAAAAACCTATATTAGTAAAATCGTTATATAAAATCATTACAAAAAATGTCCTCGATAACAAATTGCTGATAACATAAATATAAAATTGTCATAACGATAATATAAAATGGTAAACATAAAATTGTTGCATATGCATTTTTTCAGATAAAAAACGAAATTAATAAGGAACCTGACCCATGTAAGGCCCAGTGCCTAATAAAGCCCACATTTTTAATATCCAAAACTACAAAGTCAAACGGATTAAGCTCTCATCGTCGAGTGTCTAACTTGGAATGGCCGCAATTGCCATAACAACCGCCAAGCTGTGGCGAACCCAAACAAAATTGCAGTGGATAGAAGGTAGCGGGCGCGATCGCACGTAGGCGTTTATTAAATTACGATGTACAAAAAATGTTGAAAACAAAAAGTGTTCGCAGTATTACTTAGAAAATCTTTATGCTAATTATATCTAGTAGTTTATCAACACTATACACGTTGTTAACAAAATTTAAGTTTCAAATGGAAGATTATATATTTTTTAAGTATTTTCTTTTGTACGAAGTTACAACCATATTAGGAACAGTGGTCTAAATAAGGTCCAGCAGACGCTTTTTTAAAAAAAGCTTATAGTCAATAGTGAACACTGTTTTCTGAACGACAATTATTATTAATACGTTGACTATTGAATAACTAATTACATAAACGTTTTTGTTTTATTTCAACATTCATAGTGTTGGTTTTGTACTTAAAAACAAATAAGGTGGGCCTTACATGGGTCAGGTACCTTACACGTATTCCTATTTGCTATCGCTGTATGATCGTTCATCCAATACCGCAATGCAGACCATGCTTGTAAATACGACATAAACCGCTACTACACATCAGCAAATCGGTCATTCCAATATTAGCAACGTGTCGAAATTTTGAACTAAAGTGGCTTCTATAAGGTTCACAAGATTTTATCCGGAGTGTCCAGACGCGTTAACAAGACCGTAGTACTGATCGACCAGAATCCCGTTGCCACGAAACTCCCCGTCGAAGATAAATCCGTTAAGTTTTGCCTGCCAAAGACCTTTATAAGCGTTGAAGGGATAATACTGGTGAGTGGTGCACGCAAAACCCCTAATGCCAACCCTCGTAGCTTGATCGATGACGCAAACTCTCGGGTTTTCCAGAATTATGGAATTACCCCCTTGGCAAGCTTCTTCCATGATGAGGGTGGTTTTGGAGGCCCGAAGGCCAAAAGTGTACGCGTCCAATGGCGCCATTCAGGGATAGCTGCTGTAGACGCTTAGGGTTACAGGATGGACAGCTTGACTAATACGTTTCGGAGAGACGCACCCCGCGACTCATCATTCCCTGCAAGATCCTGGTACAACGCTTAGCGTCAAAGGAGACTCTAATGGAACTAAATGACCCCCTCCCTGCCGCCCTGGTATAGGAAAAAAAGACACTGAGAACGATGATAACGGGGCTCGCCATGGCAGGAGTCCCTTGAAGATTGGGGCTTCTTCGATAAGACTTCTAGAACGTTCTTACGTCCAAAGCCTTGAATAATCGACCCTTTTTTCTTAGAGTCAACGGTTGTGTTTGGTCGCTGCTTCGTTACAACGTTATTCAGTCTGATTGAAAAGGACTGTGGTCAATCAATGAATCGGGACATTGAGTGTGGCGAACAACTATTTGCATCACATCATGAACATTCAGGCTACTGTCCAGAGTGATTGAGGGGGGACCCCACTGTGATAAAAACCGCCCTTTTCAAGAATTTTGTACATTTCTTTGATAGCCTTTTTGGCTTGATTAAATATATGTTAATCCATATACATTAAAGTAGATTCAAGGACATTTTTGTTGGAGAGGGAACAACAGTTGAAGAAAAATAAATGGCAGAGTGATCGCCTACTGAATATGTATCTATTATCATTGCTCGCATTATCGGCTGCACCAGTTCGAAAAAAGTGGTTCCAACCAAAACGCTCTATAAAATACTGCCGACAAACATTTTACGCCCTTCTACTAAAAGCGCTGTAATTTCGTCATTTTTGTAACGTATAAAGTAATTTTCGGTACCCATATTTTTAAACGTATAACTACAAGAAAATGCAATGAAAAAATTGATTTTTTTAAATCCGTCACAGTGCGTTCCACTCTCAAGTGACTCGACGAGACCGACAGATCGGAATGGACACGAAAATACCTATTCTCACGAATTGTCACGAACGCACATATAAGCATGAACAAACTTCTCCATGTACGTGTGAAACACCATGAAGCACAATCGACGAAGGGAAACCGAAGGCCACTTGCACGAAGTCTGGTTGCGAGAGTTAAACAACTCCCTCGTTAACCGTTCAATTCATCATTTCGCTCGAAAACCCTTGACGGCCGATTAGGGAGGGATCCGTACTAGAAGCACTCGCAGACCCTTCGTCACTATCGGCTAACGTCGCAGGACCGCGAACTCTTTTGAGATCACCTATCAGAAGTCCGATTGGCCGAACCTATTCAAAATCCTTTCAGACCACACGTTCTCGTCTGGTTGAAGCTTCCCTTTCAAAAGGCGTCCTCGGTCTCTTTATTTCTCTCCCTGTCCTCTCTCTCTCCCTCTCTCTCTCTCTCTCTCTCTCTCTCTCTCTCTCTCTCTTTCCTTCTCTCCGCAATCCCCTCTCTGTCTCTCTTTTCTCACAGACCCACACATATCCTCTTCGTTCTTTTTCCTTTTCATTTTCCTAAACGACAGAAGGGTTTCCCGCATATTCAATCGCATTCCGTTTCATGGGATTCAAGATAGGATACCGGGAGGCAAAAGATGAGACCGGGGTTTGGAAAGAACGAGTACGCGTCTCGCAGATCGCTGACTGGCACTGATAATAAATCCACCGTGTGCTGCGCATCGCCACTTCTCTTCCTCGAGCTCATTCAATTCGTGAAGCTCCTAGGCAACGCTGTGCAAAGACTGGCAGGTTTCGACGTATCGATGAGCCCCGACTTTCGTCTAAAGAGGTAGCCACCTGGAAAGAACCTAAAGTAGCCCAATCTCTAGTTTCAGTCTCCATTGGCACTATCACCGCCGTTTCAACTTTCGAAGTGAAGCGAACAAACAACCGCATCATTACAAAGTTCTTCACGTTATATTGGGTTAGGCGAAAAGTAATGTTGCGCGTTTTCATAAAAGAAAACGCTAAAATTTGGTAGTTATGGTCATAAATGTAGCTACATGTAGCCTCACTTACATTCGTAACATCACGAAACTGCGAACTTTCGAAATAAGTTAGACGTTTGAAGAAACAATTACGAATAACTAATTCGATAATGAATTAACACTTAGAAATTGTTATATTTCATTTTCGATTATTTATATCACATTTGACAATAATGGCATATGATTGATTGTCATGTTCAGATAATCTTATTATCATCAACGATTACCCAAAAACTCGATACATAAAAAATTTTCCAATGATCGCTGATCAATTTATGGTTAACAATTTTTTTCACGATTTTATAAAATGTCTGGCAATCGCTTGATCCTAAATCATTGTTGATACAGTATTTTCAATATATCCTATCATCAAAAACGAATATTCTATTCTAAATTAACGTCTACAGAAACTGTTTTCCCATAAGCTACCGTATTACATTCATATGTTTATAACTGCTATTTAGAGAAAAATTCGAAAATAATTCATATATTATTATTTCGTCGAATAATGTCATATCTCAAATTACCAAGAATTTTGGGGATTTTTTAATATCCGTCCAGAAATACCTTAATATCCCTCTGTACGTACCGGACGAAGGGTCCCCCTCTTATTTCTCGGGCCTCACACTCCGACTGGCTGGATACACAAGGGGGCCAAAGAAGGAAAGCAAGGTTGGAAGATGGAAAGGGTACGTAGGGCGGGTGCTGAAAGTTTTCAAGTTTCGTAGGCACCTGTCTGTCGTCACTGCACCAGCTTTACCTACCCCTGAACTTTCTCCTTCTCCAGACTCGCGGGAACAAGCTTGAAGAACTGAAGGAGTTTTCTCTCAGGGGCTGTCTCACCCTGATAGAAGCTCTTCATTTCTATTAGCTTTTCTCGGCTGTTGCCTCTCCCCCTTTCTCTCTCTCGCCCTCTCCCTCTCTCTCTCTCTCACCCATCTTACCCCACACCATCGCTTTCCAGTTCGCTTGTAGAGGCAAGCGAGTCTCTTTCATCCATTCGTTCGTCAAGCTCACTCGCATTGTTCGTTGGCGTTGCTTCTTGGCCCCCCTACAAGGTAGACGCCACAGTCTATGGACGACAACCCTTAAAGCTGCATCGTCAGAGCCGGGATCCGCCGATGGGGTGGAAGTTAGCTCCATCCATTCTAGGATGAAGGACCAGAAATAAAGAATACCAAGAACGTCGCCGTATATCGCCTTGATGAGATTCTACGACGTTCCACGTGGGGCTCCTCAATTTTCGTAGCTACAGAAATACGGGGATGGAAGAGGGGACGTTTAAGGGGGTAGAATTTACCCCGATGGGGAATCCCGAAGCTCCGTTCCCGAATTTTTATCGTTATCGGTAAGAATTATACTTCGACGGGGAAACAATGCGACGTCGAGGGAAAAGTGGACAAATATCGGATGGACTAATAGCTACTGTTTTTCGGAAATGACTCTTATTATGTTTACCAACGTCGATGGACGAGGCTGTTGACATAGATAGAAACCCAAACAACATAATTTTTCTTCTAAAACTCATGGATTTCTTTTTCTTCTTTAATATGGATAAGTAAATATGAATTATTGATAAATAATACCATTTTGCACATTATTTATGAGACCTGTTTTGCTTCATTTATTATCTTAATGTATTAATTTTAATAAAGTAATACAGCGAATCTTCAGTTATACGTTTTTCAAGGAGTACGTCAAATGTGACGTATAAGTGAGAATAACGTAGATGTGCAATACAGTAAAATGTTACTCATACGTTTTTCAAGGATTTGCGTCAAATAAAATGTATAAATTAGAAGAACGTCGAAGTGAAATACAGTATTGAAATACACTGAAGTGAAATACACTAAAACTCTCGAACATTTCAGATGACGGTCGATACATAATTCCCAATGTTGTTTACTGGTAGTGCCTCTCTTATGTTAATCTTTGTTTTTCCAATTGACAGCTTGATTGCTAATAATTAAATAATGAGACAACCCAATTTTTCGAATTTTCGTTTAAAGCTCTCATTTAATGCGAATTTGTAAGACAAGTTTGGAATAGAGCTTCAGCCTCAACGAAATAGGTTCGTAACTGACAAGTACGAACTAATAACAGCTCTGGTATCATAATACAATACTACATACATCGTATGATCGAGAGTTTTTATAGATAAAAAATCAAGGAACGGGTTGAAAACATTCTTTTATACTCCTCTGCCATTTTTGAGTCTGAGCTGAGCCTTGTCGTGGCTTGCTCCCAGCAGCCAGGCAGTATATAAACGATGAGTGCGAAAGCGTCCGTGATGCCCTTGCGAGGACTACCTCGACTAACCATAAACAAAACGTGAAAGCGCAGTCCAGAGCAGTCACGTGTCACTTTCCTCTGCGGGGAAATATTACGTGTGATTGAGGTATAACTGAAGAAAAAAGAAACCACGAATTCACGCAGGCGAATAAAATTGACAACGTATAAGTGCGAAAAACGTATAAGTGGGAAACATAGAACTGAAACTTTATTCCCAACTTTATGAATGGCATCTGCTGGGGCTAGACGGATTTGACTTATAAGTGATTAAAACTTATAAGTGAGAAACGTATAATCGAGGTTTCACTGTAATATGAATTTCAAAAATTTGAAGTATATATAAATTTGCCGTTTTAGTTTTTTAAATTTTCTTGTATCGTCATCATTAGATAATTATGGATAAAAAATGTTTAAATAAGAAATATTAATGAATTATGTATTTATGTATTTTATGTATTTTATTTTCATAATAAAATACATATTTACATTATGTATTTTATTTTCATAATTATTTATTTTCTATTTTAATAAAGCAAAAAACTTATACCTTTTTCATGAACAATAGTTTATTATTTTTTGTGACATGAAAAAAAGGCGTTATTTTCTATTTTTAATAAAAACTAAAACATGGAGATTGGTATGAATAATATAAATAGAATAATTAATTTTTTTTTTTCACCGCCGTTCAACTAACTATAATAAAAACGAACTGAAGACAAAGGTATTCGTGATGGGCACGTATATTTTTACATATCGTAAATACAGCCCAATATTTATTTTGGCGCTCTTCGTCTCGTGGTAAAGAAATAAAAAAAAATAACAAAGTGCGATATACTGATGCACGCGCATTTTGTTGGCGAATTCCCAAAGACCCAGACTAGACTTTTTTCGTGCACTTTGTAGACGAGAAGGGGCTAGAGAAGTTTCGAAAATATTTCGACTTCGGGGACGCTTGAATTATTCCACCACGTACCATTATACTCTGTCATATTAACCGCGCACCATAACGGTCCACACGAAGAGACGACACGAGAAGAAAAAAACACTTTGGACAGAAAGATACGAAAAATGGCCATTCCCTGAATAAAAAGATATGATCCCAAATGTTTTTTTTTCAAAATGAAGTACTAAAAATATGTATATGTCCTAAACGTTTTTTTCAAAATGAAGTACTAAAAATATGTATATGTTCTCTATTTTTTAAATTTAAAACTGGGTTTTTTTTTCATTTTTATACATTTATGTTACATTTTCATACATTCTTATTTTTCCAAATTTTGATAATTATTTTTTGTATATTTTTAAGGCTTGACATACGTCCAGCAGTGCCTAAATCGCACTCAAAGAAACACTGTTTTCAGAAGGGATAGAAATAGAAATGAATAAAAATAATTTGCCCACATTGTTTATTGGTGTTTAAACATTGTAAACAAATTAAGTTCATTTGTTTTTCAAAAATTACAACATGACAAATCATATTTTCCAAAGCGCTGTGAAAAAAAATTGCTCCACGGTCAGCATAATTTCTTTTCAATTGTTAATACATCTGCAAAACGTAAAAAAATTCTTGTAAAATAGTTACAGTCTGTCGATCCGAATATTGGAAATTCGAAAAATTGAGCAATTTACAGCAACTTAAAAAAAGTGTGTATTTTGTGTCATAAATTTTACACATTAATGATGTTTATAGCATTTTCTAATCACGATATAAAAAATGCGACTCGACAGACTAGAGAAAACAATTTTGAATATTTAAAAAAAGCATTAAAAAATATTAAAAACTGTATGAGTTTAAAAAATATTAAAAACTGTATCATGCAGACCGTGGCAGAAAAATGGTTTTGAGAATAACGCGTTTAAAGTTTCTAGTGCGTTTTGCTCGAAATCGTGCGCGGCTGCAGCAAGAACTTTATGCATTTTTTAAATTTATTTTGTTAACTTACGTCCAATCTCCCATTCCAGCCTCATATTGTACGCCTTCCTTGTCAGTAAACAATTATTATTGGTTATCTTTTTTCGACCGACGAGTTGTTCTGGCCCTTTTTGTTGCTTTAATATCGTTGATTCGTGGGTGTTTTAGCCTGTTGGGCAGTCACGTTTTCTATAATAATTTTTGGTAAAGAGGCTGTAAATTTTGTTATCAATTCCTTATGACTATAAAACCTTATATTAAGTTATACTTCAATGGCGTATCATGTTTTTAATGCATTAAACCCAAACAAACCCAAACAAATGAAACGGATTGATGACGGCATTGAACGGACTGATGAGGTTAGCTGAAGCCCTGTCCGATATATCTTGATTTTTTTTTTTCGTTTGTTTGGGTTTGAGAGTATAACTCCTGTCAGAATCGAGCCGATTTGTTGTGTTTGCTTGGGTTGTTTCGGTTAGCGTTTGTGTTTATTTTTGTTTATTTGGGTTAAAAACATGACACGCCGTTAAAGTAAAACTTAGTATAAGGTTTCATAGACATAAGGAATTGATAACAAAATTTACAGCCTCTTTTCAGCGGGAGTTGCACTTTCGAATATTTACCTAACTTTTGATCTATAGGGAATTTTTACAATCAACGTACACAGAAATACGCCTAATCCTATAAAGAATAATAATCTGTAATAAAAATCGATTTTTTTAAAATTCTCGACGGGCGTAAGGCCTTAAACTTATTTTTTATTATTTTATTTCGACTTTGACCTTTTTAGTTTTTAATTTACTTTTTCTATTAATTAAAAAAACTGGATAAAAATTGTTTCACCAACTGATTTCCTCATACAATTTTTATCATTTATAAATATAAATAAAAATATTTATATTTATTTATTATGTACAATATTTTATTATCTTTTAACATTCGAATGAATAAGCATTTTCTTAACATTTCAAAAATTACCTTCCTTGTTTGATGATTGTTTATTAATGTGTTTTCTTTCCAACCTTAAACGACGGTTGCCAAAAGAGGCTATTAAATCAAAACACCACAATAAAAGTCAGAAGAGCTGAAGATAAATAAATTAGATGCTGTTTATTTGCACAAAGGCAAATAAGAGAAAAGAGAACGATAGAAATGGGGAATACGCGACTAGAGTTTGATCGGAATAACCAAGAGGGACGTAAATTAAAATGTCTTGTAGGGTGGAGGAACTTCCCTCTCCCCTCCCCGCCCCGTCTCTTCGTTCTTCCTCTTCCGTCGTAATCTTTACTTTCCTCATTCCATGAACCCTCCATCGACGTCGACGTCGCCGTCTCCTCCCTCCTCTAGCCCGGAGTCTCCCTCATTCAATACACACCAGACATATTCTGTAAGTACGACCAACGATCCTGGCCACTTTCGATATTGCACATTTTTTCGGTGCATTCTTTACTGCCGAATTTGTGAAATGTATTATAATATTCATATTCATACTTACATTACCGAAACAATTACATCCGTGGAAAATGAATATTCGAAATTCCAGTCGAAGTGGGCTTGACCTCGAAAGTCGGGTTGAAAATCTACAAAAATGATATCGATCAATGAAAAGACAAAAAATTAAGGTTTGGGACTTTTAACGCCTATTTTCAAAATTCATAGGACTCTCTCAATGTTTCCAAAGTTTCAGGTGTCTGTACACTAAAGAAAGCGAAAGCAATTTTTTTTTCTGTTTGTAGCTTGAACTCAGTCAGTTTTTTTTTAATGGAATATTGTATATGAGTTGATAATCAATTTATGGTCGTTGTCCAAGTAACAATAGATGAAAAAGAAACGGTTTGAACCCTTCTATTCAATGAAAAATACCCTTCAATGGAAAATATTACATTTTGAATGGCGCAGACAAAGTCTATTCCTATCCAATTTGGCTTTACTATTTGAAGACGATAACAAAAAGTTACATTGTGAAAAAATAGAAAAGATCGGTTCACAGATATTACGAACTATATTTTAAAAAATCTGAATTATAATTTTAAATATTATATATTATTTTCGAATTTTGTATTTCTATATTATTGATATTTTCACGTGATTAAATAAATTTATATTATCACAACGTCGTGATAATTTAAAAAAGTAATCAAAATTTGAAACAATTTAAATTTTGGCGTTAAAAAGTGGAGGAATTTGTAATCAATTATATAACGTCGCGAAAAATATTTTATCTTTCTGAGTTTATCGAACAGCACTTTCTTGAGTGAGTTCGACTATGCGATGGCCAAGATCGACGAAAAAGGCCTTTAACTTGATGTCGAACAAACGCGGTCACCCTCTCGTGATAGAGAACGTTCAATTGATTTGTCAAACCGCGGGAAGCCTTCTATGCAAATTGCCTCACTGCGGGGTGTTATTTCAGTTGTACGGAGTTGTACCATACACGCATTCATCCATGCACAAATGCATGCATACGCATGTGCACACAGAGAAACAAGTCTGTCCAATGAAGATACATATATATGTCCAATGTCCAATCTTGATACATATATTAACCAGAGGGCTGTTCCACTCCGGGGGCTGGTCTTCTGGTGATCCTAAGATCCCGGATATGACGTTTGACCCGCCGACTGGCTTTTTAACCCCAAATAACATTCACCCTCTTATTATTGCTGCCATTACTATTATTAGTATCATGGTCATAAAACCTCGTCGTTAAAAGACGTACGATTGATTGCAATAATAATAATGCACAATGCAATCAAGCAATAACCATATTATACGCTGGCTATTTATTTGTGTTTGTTGCTGTACGGATATTTTAGATTTTCAATAAAACATGAATATATATCCAATAAAATTTATTTCAATATAATGTACAATATATTTAGTATATTTTATTTTTTATTTGTATAACTTTGTGTATTGTTGAATTACATTTGATATTATTATATTTAAAATCCATATTTTAATGTGTTTTATATACATATATTTTTTTTCCATTGATTGTTTCCTCACTGGTACCAACGCGCTGTTAGCGCTTTTACCGGTCCCATTCTTTCTCTTCCTATCCAAATTTCCTCCAATCTTTTTCCGGTTCCGCCATCTTTCTTCCCCGCTCCACCATATCTTCTTTCTTGTTCAACACTCCACCAGAACCTAACCTCCATGACGACCACAGTCGACGGACGCTACACTATACCGCATTTGCCAAGGGCACAAGGAAATTGTGGAGAATCTCTGCCGGTTTAGACAGACTTTTTCTTAAAGTAAGTACACCAAGATTTTGTTCTCATCTGATCTGGTCCGTTTGACATACTCTGATGTAATTTTTTTCCTCTTTAACGACTGGACGGGCTATTGATTCTATTCTGTTTCCATTTTTTCGCAAAAAAAACGTATTGCACGCCAAACGAACCGCGCGCCCACTTTTTATAAATGCTTACAGTGTTTAATATGTGACACGAGATTTTTGTGATTTTTTTCCTGATTTTTTAATTTCAGCGTTAAATTCTTGTTTTTAAAACATATTGTGAAGTATAAATCGTTCCGAAAAATCTGAAAAATCATTCGAGTGCTTTTCAGAAGTAGTACAATAAAATACAAAATCGCGGGTCAAATCGGAGAGGTAACGCGTCAGAGACGGGTCGAATCGGCATGGAATGCTGCATATATCCATATACATATATATATATTATTGTTTAGTAAAATTATAATGACACATAAATATTCATTTTAATGTAATATAATACATTTTATACACACTTTTTTCATTTTTTACTTCGTATATTATTTTTATATCTGAATATAATATAAAATATCTTTCATATATATTTTGTATATTATTTCATGTACTCACAAAAATGTTTATAACAATAACGATGATATTTGTGGCAAACCATTATCAAAACGATCATAATTTCGATTCAATGATTTTCTCGTCAATCTCCGTTTGCAATAGGATGTCCAGACGTGTGGGCGCGCGGTCGAAATGTATTGCAGTAATTTCCGGGCTTTGGGACGGAAGTTCCGGCGTTCGGCTCCCGTCGTGGCACGACGGAAACCAGCGGGAAGTCTGTCCAAGTCCCTTGGACACCCTTGGCACGTTGAATTTGACGAATAAATCACCCCAACACTCGCAAAGTATTTTTACTATGCTCCATGAAAACGGCACGCATAATCTTGCTCTAGGGCTCTTTCTCTTCCGTGAGACGTAAAGGATTAGGAGCGCAATGCCTTATATTAGGGTGGGAGAGCAACTGTTTTTTTGTTACGGAGTATCTAATAAGCTTCACAGCACTTTTCAAATAACGTTGTACATGCTATACATAAAAATATATACAAGTTATTAAATACATAGAAATGATTAAAAATTACAGCATACATAAAAATTATTAAAAATTACTGAATTATCGAATTATTTACAAAAATTGATATGGTTCATTCCATGCCGATTCGACCTTGGTTTGACCCGTCACCTCTCCGATTTGATCCGCGATTTTCATGTTATTGTACTAGCGTTGAAAGGGACTCGACCATTCTTTCAGATTTTTTCAGAACGATTTGACTTTAGGGGAAAGTAGTACGAGTTGATCCCTTGGGGCAAGATGATTCTTTGTAATTGCGCTGAAACCACTAACGCCATCTAGTTTATTTCACTGCCAAAACATAGGTCCGGGCACCCCCCCCACCTTAGTCAGATC
>JAPYZI010002476.1:0-24228 GCA_030523105.1 Ophioninae sp. A BG-2022a | reverse complement strand
GAGATTACGCACTGATTAGTGTTTATTGTGGAGCACTAATTGTCGACATAAAAATACGACCGTTATTTCGTACGATGCGATAATTATTTTTATTATTATCGTTGTTTTTGCATTGTTATTATTATTATTATTATTATTATCATCAATTTAGAACCGCGTAAAAAGATACGGAGGATCGTTCGAGAAAGGACGAAAAAAAATAAAAATAAAAATAAATAAAAGCACTAATTGTCGACATAAAAATACGACCGTTATTTCGTACGATGCGATAATTATTTTTATTATTATTGTTGTTTTTGCATTGTTATTATTATTATTATTATTATTATCATCAATTTGGAACTGCGTAAAAAGATACGGAGGATCGTTCGAGAAAGGACGAAAAAAAAAAAAAAAAAAAAATAAATAAATAAATAAATAAATAAAAAACAAATAAAAAAAAAAGCTTCGCTTCGTTTTGTCCAGGAGTCGAGTTGGCTCGCCGACGATGTCAGCGACGGTCGCCGGTAATCAGCAACAGCAGCATCCCCATCAAGAGTGGGACATCAATGACTCGAGTGTACCACGAGTGAGTCTAACGCTGTTGTACACTTTTTTTTTCTCGTCAGTGATTATTTTTACGTTTCGCTTATTTTTTTCCTTTTTTTTTCTTCAAATTAATTTTAATATTTTTATTATTATTATTATTATTATTGTCGTTGTTATTATTGGTACGATATTTATCGATTGATTTATAGATTATTATTCGTTGTTTCCGCGAATTAACGTTAACTTTGTAAAATCGTTATTATAAATGTAATTTTCATTGAAAAACGAAACGAAAAAGGTGGCCGAATACGACTCGTGGTCGGAATGGGCGGACGGTCACGTGAGAAAGGTTTACGGGCCCGATTGCGAGGAGGCGCGAAGACACGCGTCCGGCTGGGCGATGAGAAACACGAACAATCACAACGTTAGCATACTGAAAAAGTCATGCCTCGGGGTACTCGTGTGCTCCCAGGGATGCGTCTTGTCAGGAGGCGGCAGAGTCCACCTGAGACCCGCCATTTGCGACAAGGTAATCATCGCCCCCCCCCCCCCCCCCCCCCCCCTCTTTCGTCTGGACCGTTTATTTCTGTTTTTTGGTTTTGGTTTCCCCGTTCGATCCGTATGATCATCGTTCGAAGCGATTTGTTTTCAATCCGAGTCAACGATTTTCCAATTGCTTTTATCGATAATCATTTTTGATTGGGTTTGTTGTTGTTGCTATTGTTAATAATAATCAATAGCAGCGAGAACGGCATTTAAAAACATCATAATAATGATAAATGTTGTTGCTATTGTTAATAATAATCAATAGCAGCGAGAAGAGCGTTTCAAAAATGATAATAATGATAAATGTTGTTGCTTTTGTTGTTGCTATTGTTAGGAATAATCAATAGCAGCGAGAACAGCATTTAAAAAATCATAATGACAATAAATTTTGTTGTTGTTGTTGTTTTTGTTGTTGCTATTGTTAACAATAATCAATAGCAGCGAGAACAGCATTTAAAAAATCATAATAATAATAAATGTTGTTGTTTTTGCTATTGTTAATAATTAATAGCAGCGAGAACGGCATTTAAAAAATCATGATAATAATAAATGTTGTTGTTGTTGATGTTGCTATTGTTAATAATAATCAATAGCAGCGAGAACGGCATTTAAAAAATCATAATAATGATAAATGTTGTTGTTTTTGTTGTTGCTATTGTTAATAATAATCAATAGCAGCGACAACGGCATTTAAAAAATCATAATAATAATAAATGTTGTTGTTGTTGCTATTGTTAATAATAATCAATAGCTGCGACAACGGCATTTAAAAAATCATAATAATAAGAAATGTTGTTGTTGTTGCTATTGTTAATAATAATCAATAGCAGCGAAAACAGCGTTTAAAAAATCATAATAATAATAAATGTTGTTGTTTTTGCTATTGTTAATAATAATCAATAGCAGCGACAACGGCATTTAAAAAATCATAATAATAATAAATGTTGTTGTTGTCGCTATTGTTAATAATAATCAATAGCAGCGAGAACAGCGTTTAAAAAATCATAATAATAATAAATGTTGTTGTTGTTGCTATTGTTAATAATAATCAATAGCAACGAGAAGAGCATTTAAAAAATCATAATAATAATAAATGTTGTTGTTTTTGCTATTGTTAATAATAATCAATAGCAGCGAGAACAGCGTTTACAAAATTACAATAATAATAAATGTTGTTGTCGTTATCGTAAAAACTAACAATAACAACAATAGTTGCTAAATTCAAGTAATAGTAACTATTGTCATTAATTCAATATATTATATAACCATCTATTGATTAATTAGAATTAATTGGTAAATGAAATGTATCAACGAAAGGAACGTATCGAGCAATCAATGTTAAATCCGAACGAGCACTGAGAAACACCCTCGAAACGCAACTTTCCAGGCGCGGAAGAAGCAACAGGGCAAACCTTGTCCAAACCGACAGTGCTCCGGTCGTTTGGAGATACTGTCCTGCCGCGGTCATTGCGGTTATCCCGTGACTCACTTTTGGCGGCACACCGAGCACGCGATATTCTTCCAAGCGAAAGGACAACACGATCATCCGCGACCGGAAGCCAAATCAACTTCGGAAGCGAGAAGAAGCGCCGGAGCTGGTAGACGAGTTCGCGGGCTCGCCGTTTTACTCGCTCGTGACGCGGCCTTGGGCACCAAGGTACGATACAAATTTGCATACAATGACAGACCCGAGGTTTTACTCGATGAATTCGAAACGACGAGCGCCCACCAAAACTTTTCTCCCAATCGTTTACTCCTAAATCCATCCGTTTGAGGCTTCTCGATTGTCGTCGTACGGCCATTTTGAATTGTTGATTTTTAAGACTGCAGGAGAAATCGACGAGGTCCCGAAAACTCGTATGTACACCTGCACAGTGATTTCGATGAATATTGAATAACTCGTGACCTTTCCGATCATTCTGGTTTCGCCATTTTGAATTTCGTATTTTTCAATCCGGATTCGTAATCAGCGAGGTCGAAAACCCTCGGATATCGATTTTCACGAAAAACTGATGCTAAATGCACTATTTGTGGAATGTCCGCCATATTGGCTTCGCCATTTTGAATTTCACATTTTCGATCGCGAATTCGTAATCCCCGTGCTCGAAAACCCCCGGATATGTATTCTTACGTAAATCGAAGATTTATCGCGATTCCGCTGACGCGTATCAGCTCCGCCATTTTGTTTTCGTCACTTTTTTATGCTATCAACTCCCAAACTATCACGAAACAAAATTTCGATTTTTCATTCGAAATCCACTTTCGGACACATCATTGACTCGTTCGCGTCTTCACTAACGCGTTGACACGAATTCAGCCATAGCGCGAAGATACGCACTCGAATAAATGATAAAATTCGCGAAAATAAAAAACTCACCCTTTGCAACGTGAAACTGGAAGGTGTCGGGGTCCTCTTGCCCGACCGTCTCGTTCTCCCCATGCAGCGGCCATTCTCTTATCTCTCGGCTGAAATCGATCGCTCTTCTCGATCTCTTGTTGACCGGGCCGTCACATTTTTTATTACAGCTCATGTCACTGAGGGGCACGAAAAGGCCAAGCACTGAGACACACGAACAACCACCGAGGAACGCTCACCCGCCTCCACTCATATCCGACAAAGGTGCGTGCTTCTCGTTCGACTAACGTAACGGAAAAAATCATCGGCGCATGCGCAGACCGATCAACGATTCTCACGCGAAAAGTAACGAATTTCGGAAAGAAAAAACGCGATATAAAAAAATGTGCACGATCAGGAATATACCGCGGTAGATACACTTGACCAGTAATATTTGATGTTCGCAATAATAGACCCACTACTGATGCGAATCCATTTTCGCAAGAGATATTTCAAAACTTCACGCAGTGAATATTTTTTTCGATCTCTCGCTTGCCCGTAGACGCGACACTGGGGTTCGCGAAGGGGGAGGAAAAAAACCGCGAACTCGCGCATGCGTACAACGAACGTAGCGGAGTTTTCGAGGGCACTAGATTTTTTTGTAGAAACTTGTGCTATTACGAAACAAATCGTAGAATTAATCGCGATGATTATTTTTCAAATTTGACTGGGGTATAAAAGTCGATGACAAGCTTACCTTGTATCACGAGTTATAAATTCGAAACGCGAATTCTCTGTTGGTAAACTCTTTGTCCGATAATGATTTTTCACATCCGGATTGATCGTTCAATAAATATTTCGTAGCCGTTGAATAAACGAGTTCTATCGGTCATTTACAGGCTATTCCTGTTCATGTTCGCCGTTCGAGTGCGTGTGCGGGCTCCAAACGTCTGGAATTCCGTACAGCGGTCAACCGACGAATCAGCAAGCGTCGTTGTACAGCAGTCACAGCGCGAGTGATTCGTATTGGTTGAACGACGGTCTCCAAGAGAACAATCAAAGCGAGAGCCACGTTACCAACAGCGGATACTGTTTACCGACCCAGCACGTTACGCAAGAGCCATCGTATCCGGACTTTCCATCATTCACCAGCGACATATTTCAACCCGAGGAAATATTCCAGTTGGACCAACCATTGCGCGCGGATTTTCCGCAAAACGCGCAACAGGGGGTTGATCGTTCACCGCCGACGTTGCTCGATCTCGGGAGCGGGACGATAAAGTACGAGATAAGGGGAAACGAGCAGTCGTCGTATTGGAGTCAATTGTTGAGCGATGACTCGAGCAGCAGTCACCCGAGTCAGCCGCAGAACAACAGTGACGAGCGAGTCAATTTCCCAAGTTACGACGGATCGAAGAGTATTCTCGAGACAACGTTTGAAGGTCGGGAGGCCGATAATTATCCGGGATACGGAAAGTCCCAAATGGACCGAATGTACATTGATGATGGTCGTAAAAATTCGTCGTATTGGAGCGACACGAACGAGCGTCAAGACTTCTCGAGTTACGATCCTACTAAGTACGATAGCGCGACGAGCGTGGAAGCCCGAAGGCCCATCGATTACTACTTACCGTCGGTAAAGCAGCACGATGACGCAGCGATGTACTCGGACAAACAGTCCCACGTTATCTGCGGTGATAAATCTACGGTGCCGAAAACTAGTCATTTTATCAGCGAAACGAGTCAACCGACGTTCCCCACTTTCGACGATTATCATCGTTTCGTACAGGAACCTACCTTACCGACCAAGGGTACAACCGCTCCGTCGATAAGTGACCATGCTATTTTACCGCATCGCGTTCTCGACGATAGACTCGGTTACGTTGCCCATGAACAAAATACGAACGCTATCAACGAGAGAATGTACGGGGAACACGAGACCAGATTAAGTAATCAGAGAACCAGTCCCGAGACCTTTTTTTATCCGGCTAACGAGCGATGTCAATACACTTGCGAGATTCTCGACACGAGATTACCCAATCTGGGAAATGGCAATCCTCAGTGCAACTCTATAAACACGTACGGCGACGTGGCCGATCTCGAATTACCTGCTTTCGTCGATTACACCCTCGTTGGAATGCTCTACAGTTCGGGCGACGAAAATCCACCCGGAAGCAACAACATCGTTAGCAATTGTTCACAACCGAACCAAGCTTACGTTCCTCATCATTAAGCGATATTCGTCGCGTCAAAGCCTTCTAAAAGGAAAAACTCGAGAAAAAAAAAACTGTTGAGTAATTGTGATATTTGCTAGTGCTAAGTTTTGCCACGAGAGTCGCTTCGGTCGAGTCGATTCTGGAATTTCAGTCCCGCTGCAGTCCCTCTGCAATTTCATCGAGCTACGATCTAAATCCTACTTTCTTTCGCTTCCTTTTAAACCGGCGACATTGAGCTTACAAAGATGACGGCGGAGAGGAGTTTGGTGGTGAAACGTTCACGAATCTTCTAACCTAATATTGTAAAGTTTGTCAACCGCCTACTTGTTAGTTTCCTATGAAAACGGTAATTGTAACGCTTTCTTGCGTTCGTTCCTCTTAACTTCCTTCGATCGTGCGGAAGTTGGGAAATGGAAAATTTGTACTTATTCGCGTGAGATAATGTTTCGAAATAGTCAATTTCTCTTTATCGAGGGATAATAGAAGAAACGCCAACTGTGTCCATAGCGGATGTTAAGCATCGTTACAAACACTAAGATGACGCGCAGCCGAGTCTCCTAACCTCGAAACTTAAACGAGACTACGCGAGATTTTTCGCCTCTGATAACTAAGAATTGGCGCAGTAATTCGAAAATCGAAAACTCTGTAAATTTAGTTTTCTTACGAAAAGTTTAGCGACTTGTGACTGAATCGTAAGTTTTTTCTTTTTTCTCGTTAATGCGAGTACACCTTTGCAAGACGTGTACATTGCAAACAATATCACTACCATTTCCCTTTTGCTTTAAAATGTATTTGTATTATAAATAAATCTATACCTAGTTACGAATTGATCGGCTTGTTGTTTCTTATTTCTGTTCTTTGATTACCTTGAAGGATCAACAACATTTAATGATCTTGAAAGACCAACGATGCCAAAGAACTTCATGGTCAATGCAGAGGATCGAAAAACTTAGAAAGAACTCATGTGTTCGAAGACCTTCGATAACCTCGAAGGATCCGCAAAGTTCAATGGTCTCGAAGGATCGAAGACACTAAAACCATGAAGGTCATCCTGAGAGTCGCCAAACTTGGAAAGCCAGAGATCAACTTATAACCTTGACGTTTTCGCAAACTTGGAATCTTGAAAATTTAACGATCTTGGAAACTCAGGAATCAACTTTGAGGTCAATGATCCTAAAAATTTGCATGTTTTATTCGCAATCTTTATTCGTATCGTATAGATGTATATATCAGATACTCGCTCGTCACGCATCAGTTCATATCCTTTCTCTCTCTCTCTCTTTTTCGTTCATTCTCAAACAGATCCAGGCCATCACAATTATTGGCTTTCTCTGTCTCCTCGTTAATTATTAATTCTTCCTGTTTCCCATCGCATTCACATGTTTACGTACATTTTTAATCAACCCATTAATTAAAGTGTGCACTCGTTGCATCAAAAGCGCGAAGTATTATCAATCTCGATACGGAATTGTTGTTGCTGTTGTTTATCAAATAATGCACGGAGAATTTATCACGACCAGACACACACGCACGCACGCACTGGACGTTCGTTATTAGCGATATAATAATAGTAATAATAATAATAATAATAATAATAACAACAATAATAATAATTTATTTACAAATTAACGCAGCTGCCACTAAAGCGTGATCAATATTTTTCAAGAAGTTTTTTTCAATAAGTTACCAACGTCTTGTGAGATGAGTGATGCAATATCATACGTTCCCCAGCTCTCTTTCTCTCTTTCTAAAAGGAAAACCTTAAAATAATTGAAAATCTTTGCGTATTTGTTGACTTTCCTATTGTTACATTGAGGCATATTTTTCTAATGTTTTCCGAAGTGTACTCTCATCGAATTTGCATATTTCAGTGGCTTTTTCTCTTTTGTTCCTCCGAGCTGCAAATTCTCATTACAAAGTGAACGAAAAAGGAAGAAAAACAGAAAGAAGGAAAGAAAATAAATGTTCGGTCGCATCGACAATTGAACAATATCAGGAGCGACAGCCGTCTAAGAAACTAATGAGAAACGAGAGATTTATCGATAAAGTGGGATAAAAGATTTAATATATTTATACGTTCAGCCATACCTTGCCTTAGCCGAATTATTATTTATATATCACGTACAGTACAAGGTAATTATTATTATTGTTTCTTTTTTTTTTCAATTTTTTTCCCGATAAGATTCATTTTCTTTTCAATCGTACAAAAATCAACGCGTTAACCGTTAAATTTGTTGTTGTTGTTGTTACTGTTGGTGATGTCGTTTTTTGTTGTTTTGTTTTACGTACATTCTAAACACACATTATCTAGGTGAAAAAGTAACGCGAATCTTAACTACGCGCAATTACGCTAGAAAAATAAGTGACAAATTTAATACATTTTTTTCGCTTTGTTTTCATTTTTCGTCTCTTTCTTTTTCGAATCACTTCCTCATCTCGAAAATTCAATTTTCATTCCATCTCGCGGGTCGTCTTCCGGTTCTTTCGTTCGATAGTCGTCGCGACGATTCGTCGTGTCCAAATCTTACGAGGAAACGAAAAAAAAAAAAATGGGAAACAACTGAGGAGAGAGAAAAAAGTTTCGGAAATTCGAACTTTCACGAAAAGACGAGAAACGGACTTGTCCATACTCGAGACTGTTTAACGAGTTATAATCTCGGACGTAAATGTTTTTTTTTAATTTTTCATTCCTTGTTCATTTTTTTTTGTCTCAATTCTAAAATATTTCCGCAATCGCACAACGAACAATGGAGATCCGCGATTACGAAGAGCGAGCGTGATAATCCTGCAGATGGCGGGGCGAACGGGAAAAGCGCGCCAAATTCAAATCCCTCACCCACAAATCAAGCTTTTTTCCTTCCCTACTTCAGCAATGACGCTTTTAAAGATACTTTTCGTATTATGTTTTTCTTTTTTTTTTTGGTTTGCGAGCTCACGCCGTCTCGGCTCGTGCTAAATAATTAAAAACCGTACGAATATTCAAAAAATAAAATACAATTTCACAGGTTTGTGAAATCGATAGTTATCAGGGGTCTGTTATTCCGAAAATTTGCAATTCTGTTCCGGAAAAGTAAAGCAAAAAAATCGAACTTTCCGAAACTTTCCGTCGACGATTTTCGTGATCACAATGACAATAAATAACAATGCAGTTATTCGCAACGCGCGAGTCGCAAATGTTTGTTTTTTTTTTCTCGTATTCCCAGCGTTTACACTATTCGTTATAATTATTTTTTATCTCGTTATTTTTAAGGTGCAAAATTATTACAGGACTCGCTAACGATCACAGCTATATTGTACGACGATACTATATATTAATCGCTAAACCTCCGCGAAATAATATTTCTTTACGCGCTTTCTTTTTTTTTTTGCTTCCCTCGCCGTTTGTTCATATCAACATATTTTTTTTCTTCATAATTGTCATTGGTTTTTTATTCGCACGTTCCTAAGTAATACAAAAAAATCGAATTTGTCGAAAAAAAAATCGAGTGGGAAAAAGCAAACGTGAATAAAAAACCAAATAAAAGAATTGTTCATCGACGAACGACAGTGAACGAAAGCTCGGAAAATTGCCGGATGGAAATTGCACCATCGCCCCCAAAAAAAAAAAACAATAATAAAACATTTTTTTTAACCGCTAAATTTAAAATCCCAAAAAAATAATTTCTTTTAAAAAATATTGTTTTTCTACATATGGAAATTTTTCCTATCGCGCGTGTCGATTCGTAGCGAGGACAAAGTCGCGAAGTTGACCGCTCACGCTTCGCACTTATCGTCGCTGCAACGACACTCAACGATGGCAAAAGGATTTTCCAAAAAAAAAAAGAAGTTCTCTCCTTCTTATTTTTACGATTTTACAACGAAAGTCGAATTATAAAAATGCTAGAGATATTCACCCGTTCCCTCTTTCAAAAAAAATTTTTTTATTTCATTTTTATTCCCCGAAAAACGTTCACTCGAATTTTGACTTTCCCCACGATCGTTCGTTTTCGATTTTCGTTTTTGTGCTCGGCGAGTGCCTGACATTTTGTTTATCCTTTGCAAAAACAAAAAAGATTCGCTTCGCATAAAACGCGCAACATTCCTCACGTTCACACGCAAATATCGTTCAATAATAATAACAATAACTAACTATCGTCGTTATTATTATCACTGTTATTGATAATGAAGCATTTGAGTTTCGCAGTAACTTACGTCTATGCATTACCACACGAGTGCGAAATAGATTTCTTTCTTTCGTTTTTTCTTGTTTTTTTTTTTTTCTTCTTTTTTTCATCTTATTTTTAGACGTGGAGACGAACAAAGCTCCGAAGGAGAAATAAAAAGATCGAGAAAGGAAACGAAGAATAGAAGAGAGAAAAACGCAGGTGTTTTTTAAACTAATTTGATTTTTTTTTTGTTTTCGTTAATTTTATTCGTGACTTGCCGATTCTCGAAAATGAAAATTCATTCTTCGGAACGAAAAAACAAGACGAAAAAATACACGACTCTCTTCAATCCCCGGAAGTTTAAAACGTCATTTGTCATTTCGGATCGTTCAGGTTTTGTCCAATATTTGCCGAGTCATCAAAAAGTTCCTCTCGTCGAAAGTAAATTTATTTTCTTGTTTTTTTTTGCCCCCCTCCCCCTCAAATCGTTCCGTTCAGAAGATCGCGATCTTTTTTTTGTTTTTCTGTTTCGTCTTTTTTTTTCATTTTTCTTCGTTCCACATACCAACTTCCTGTCGCACGTTCGGATATTTCCTTCGCTCGGTTTCTTTTTTCTTTTTCGTCTTTAAGACTATATCACAATGAAACGCGAGGGGGTTTCCGGGAAAAGAAGTTTCAGGTCTGTGCGACGAGAAAAACTCCGGAAAAGCGACGGGAGTCAATTTTTCTTCACTTCGTTTCTTTATAAGGAAAAGAGGAATCGACGAAACTCCAACGATTGTTTTCGCCATTTTTGATTCACGAGTATCCTCGAATAATGAATTCTTTCTCGGTTGAAGGGCGTTCAAGAGAAAACCCTTTTTCAATTTCTCAATCCCGTTCAGTTTTTTCTTTCCGTCGTTTTTCCAGAATTGGGTTAATTTTTGAGTTAGGTTTTCATCTTTTTTGTAGGTTAATTCTTGCGCTTACCCGATCGCATCCCGGGCTATTTTTGTACCTCGTTAACCAAGCCTCGGTCCTTTCCTAGCGCCTCTCGATGATCCCACGTATTGGGGTGGGAAGATATTTGTTATTCCTTCGCTTACGAAACGTACGCCAATGGCTTGATTCGCACTCTGTAGAATTTCGTCCCCTTCGGCATGTTGTATCGGTTCTCCTGCTGTAAAGAAAATTCAGAACGAATTTTAGCCAATGCCCGTCACGCGACATTTTCACATTCAAACTTCGGGAATATTTGTTCGTTGAAAAAAAGTTCGACTGTTCTTTATTCTAGACTAGTGACTTTATGATGAAAAAAAAAAACAGAAGTGAAGAAGGAAACCCAGGAAAACCCAGAAAAACCCAAAAATTCAAGAAATTGTTGAAATTCTAGAAATGAAAAAGAATGACAGAAACGTATGATTCTTTTATCGTTAGAACAAGATAGATGTGATAAAACCCAATAGCCACGTAATGACGAAGAAACAACTTCAATAATAAACCTAATAATGATTCTATACTTGATCAATAATAGAATAGTAAACTTTAGCAGAGATAGTAACAATTACTTATTTGAATTGAAATAAGTAATTTGTGTAAAATCACAATTGATGAAACGGGTAACGGGATAGTTTAGTTGCGTGGCATTTCGAAGAGCGAAGACAAATCACCTTTTTCGCGTGACAGTACTGTTTGTCAATGACCTCGCCGAGTATGTGTTTGGCCCTGGGTGTGCCATTCGGATTTATCCAAAGTTCGATGGTATCGTTGCAATCGGAGTTAAGTACGTAAACGGTTCTGGAGTCCTGAACGATGCTGTATCGTCGATGAACGGTATCCCAGACGACGAGAACGTTATCCCCGGCGTCGCAACTGTTGAAGGTGACTTCGAGTTCACGACCGGGTGGATAAACGCAGGGATGTTTGCCGAGCAAGTCTCTGTAGTGAGCGAGCATATCGGTGAAGCGTCCATTGGTGTCAGAAGTGGTGGCGTTTTCGACGCTCGAAGTGTCGGAGACGATAGCGACGGAAGCGTTCATTTCTTTGTCCGATGATAATTGGGCTTCCGATTTGACAACGGAAGCCATGCCAACCGAGCTGGTCGAGCAAGCATCGGAAACAAGATTGGATCTTCTCGAGCGTTCCTTTACGAGCTCGATCTCCAAGCGGACTTTGTCTGCCTCCAAAACTTCGACTTTCGCCTCGATGCTCTCTTTGCTCTCCCTGAGAAGTCGCAGTTCCGAGCTCAACCGTTTATTGTCCAATTCCAAGGCCTCTAAACGTCTCGACAAATTCTCCGGGCTTTCGGCTTCCAAACGGACTTTCTTCGACTCCGAAACGTCGATGTCGTCCTTACCAGCCGCCGACGAGAGCATCAACGCCCGTGGTGATTCCTCAGAACCGCTCTGGCTCATTCGCATTCGTCCGTCGTTCAACTCCAGCCGCAGCGCCGCTCGCTCCGTCTCCAACTCGTGAATTTTGTTCTCACGACGCTTCAGCGTCATGCTGCTCGCTATCATCTTGCTCTGGAGACAACTCTTCTCTTCCTCGAGACACTCGACCTTCGGGACCAACGAAACGATGTTAGTATTCGACGCGAATGAAAATTCAATTGGCATTGGATTAATTACTGAAAGTTAACTGGGAACGACAACACGAAGAGCGAAACGTTGAAATATTAGAACATTGAATAAGTTCTCGCTGTTTCTTGTTTAAAATGTTTTTTAAAAAGCGGACTTCCGAACACCCACTATCTCCGATCGAACTGAAATTTTGCAGAGACCTTCGTTTCGATATTTAGAAAGAACCCTTGATATAATTTTTCGTGATTCGCCATAGTTTTCGAGATATCGAATTTGAAAGTTTTTTTGTCTACGGATCTTGCTTGTAATGTTCTCAGAGATCAACTGAAAGAATATTTGCCTAGCAAAAGGTTTCGGACAGTCTTTCTTCCTGAAATCGTTAAAGCTTGACTTTTCCTTCGACCACTAAAGGTCGTGGCATCGCCGCGCAGTTCCGGCAGCGCCATCTGTTAGAAAACAGCGGGAACTTATTAAACATCGTCCGAAGCAAGCAGAGTAAATAATCGGGAGTCTCACTTTGTCGTTGAGAACCTGGCGAACCTCGAGATCGTCATCGGTGAGTCGTCTTATGATTTCCTGATACTGCTGGCACTCCTCGACGAGGGCGTTCTCCCGCAATCGATGGGCCGCCGCTTCATCGACCATTTGTCGTATGGCTTCGCGCAAACGATCGTCGAGCTTTGTTTGGAATTCGGCGTTTTCCTTCTCGATCGCCAGTCTGACCGCTTCGTCCTTCTCCATCGTCATGTCCTGTTTGACCTTGGCGAGGAGGGCCTCATGATTCGCGCGTTCGATCACGTCCGGACGCTGCAAAGAAAAAAAGGAGGATCGCGCGATACAAAATTGTGATACAAATACAAAACTGCGCGAAAACGCATCAAGACTGTTTTACCTCAATTTTTTCGAGGCTCGAATCGCTGGGGCTTCTTTCCATGGTCGAAGTAGCCATGGTGACCATTTTGAATCGCGTCCTGATCGCGTCGAGTTCCGACTTGTATTCCACGAGGAGTTTATCCGTGGCCTCTTTGATGGCTCTTTGTCTCTGATCGTTAGCTCTCGAAAGATCGTCCTCGAGTTTTCGAATGGTTTCCTGGCATTGTTCAAGGCTCGTGCGCATTTCGGCCGTTTCGGCTTTCCTCTTCTCGCTGTTTTCTTCCGCTTGTTGCTGCGTCTTCATCGTTTTGTCCAGTTTTTCCTCGAAGCAAGATCTCAAGTTGTTCATTTGTTCACGCTCGTCCTCGAACTTCTGTCGCATTCTGTTGATCAGACATTCGCGATCGGCGAGCTCGCGTTCGACTTCACGAGCAGCCGCGTACATTCCTCGAATTTCCTCGTCACGCTCGGCCAGCAATTTCTTCAAATCCGCCAACTCGTAATTCAACTCGTCCTCGCGCTCCTGCAGCGCGCTCTGGCACTTCTGCGAGTGCAAAACTAGGGCGTGACGAACTCGATCGGTAATTTCGCTGAGATCTGCACCCTCGACGCTCACCCGCTTCCGCATCACTGATAACTCTTCCCGATAGGTCGCGAGCGCTTCGCTCGTCGTGGCTTTCACGCTGCGCAGAAGACTGCGCAGTCGTTCCACTTCCGCTCTCGTGTTCCCGAGATTCTCCTGAAACAGAAGATCTTGCGATGTCTGTTTCGTCCGTGATCCGGAAAACCGGTTATAATTGGTGGGCTGGTAACATTTTTGGTCGACGAGACGAAACGACAAATCGGGATCGAAGACTTTTTTTTGGAGGTTAGGGACGCGACAACCTAGTTATCTCTCCACAGAATCGTCTCGGCCGAGCTAACCTCTCAACTGTCACTTTTTTCGTGCCATCGAATTATCGTTATCGAATCGAGATAACTGAAAACGAATTCGCGATGTCAGATATTCACATTTACAAATGGCGGATACAAAGTGACGGATAAATCGGTAAGTAGTTGGGATTACGATGAAAATGAGTGTTCGCGATTTTTGCGGTTAGATTACATCCGGGACGACTATTACATCCGGAATTCCGACTACTCCCGTTCATCCTTAAACAGCTCGTTTTTTCTCGTACCATACACCAAATTAATCACAGTCAAAATGACGTCCGACATAAATGGGCCTTAAAGATATACCGGTTATGTTCGCAATCGTAATTTTGTAAAATGAAATTCACATTATAATCAATCACCACGTTACACACGAAATATATGGAACATGCATTAATCACACTCTTACCAACATTAATATAAAAATCTAAACTTTAAAAAAATCAATGATTCTTGATTTTTACCCGACATTTTTTCAATAAAACTTTCGGAAATTTCAATCATAAATCGATAAACAGTAAATCGATTGATCATAAATACATATATACATAAATAATAAATCGAGAAATAAATTGATAAATAATAAACCGATAAGAAAATAAATGTGATCAAAAATAAATTGATAAATCGAAATTAATCGATTTATTTTTGATCAATATACTATTTTCATTACAGTTACGTCACTGAATAATTAAATAAATTCAACGTTTCATAAAACTATTTTTAACACTCGCACGATTGAAACCTTAAATTTAAATAAATCGATTATTCCTGATAATGTAAAATAGATGTTTTCTAGGGGGCTTCGATGATTCGTGTCCTTCCTTTTAGCTACACCAACGGAGAAGATCCTTTTGTCGCTACGAACCAACTGAAAAAACCCCAGCCAGTCCCGGAAGCCCAAAAACCGTTTTTCGCTTTCAAAGGTGTGAGAATTACACGCGTCAGTTGTGCGAGTCGTATCGACGCAATCGTGCGAACAAGAACTGTCACGTTTCTAAAAAAAAAGATGAATAAATAAATAAAAAACACAAAACGAAAAACAAAAATCTTCAACGAAGTTCACTCTTGATACGTTATCCGGAAGCATCCGTAGGCCAATAGTGTGTACATGTGGGTGTTTGGGTTTGTGTGTGTTTACGTACAAGGAAAATACGAAGGGAAAGGACAAGAGAAAAAGAAAGAGAGAGAGAGAGAGAGAGACAGAGAGAAAGAAAGACAGAGAGAGAAGTGCGACGGCATCACAGCTATCCTGGAAGAAAAATTAAAATCTAAACGGCATGGTATCGTCTAAAGGTTCGCTAAAATCGATTCACGATTTTTCCGTGTTTTTTCTTTTCTTTTCACGATCTTCCTCCTTTCCTCTGTTTTCGATTTTCAAAACTCCGAGATCTTCCGAGCGGATGATAAATTAGAATGAGGTTCTTCTTCTTTTTTGAAATTGCAACGGACCCACGCAGAACAGTTTCGACAAGCATTTTTTTGTGTTTGTACGTTGAGGATACAAGATTTTAAATGTTAGACTGATTTTTAACAATTAATTATTAATTGTGTAATTTGTTAATATAATATATAATGAATAATGTAATAATAATAATTATAATAACAACATATCAAGTAAATAAATATCAACTATATATTATCGAACGCTCTCGATTTTCACTTTCAATTATTATCACTGATAAACCATATTTCAGATCATTTAAAAAAATTATCTATCGCGTCCTCAAGGGAGCAGGTCGATTGCAATATCGTTGCGAAGTGAAGGGGATAATAAAGGGGAGACAGAGATAGAGAAAGAGAAAGGGGGCAAAGGGGAAGAGGAGAAGGCAAAGTGACAGCGATAGTCGATAACTTTCATTTGTTTGCTTCGCAATAATTACGCCCGATTACTTCTACAAGATCTACGGAGACTCGTGAACGTAACAGAATACGAAACCAAAAAGTGACGAATTGATTAATTGATAAATAAATATATAAACAAAAATGTTACCAATTAATTAGAGTGAAAACACAAAAAGTTACAACACAAAGATAACAAACTTGAGAAAGTGCAAAATTCGCTTCACCCTTATAAACATTTTTGTTAATAACAAAAGAATATTTATTTTTAACAAAATTTTTTTACTGATCGAGGTAAATCGAGCGTAAATGAACTTCGAAAAAAACGAAAAATAAAAATAAGAAAGCTTCTACAAAGTAATCGTATAAGAATTTATAAGAAATAAACAAGATTCAACAAATAAATCAGTTTAATATTTATCAATTAATCAGAAAAGTTGTTCATTCCCGAAAATGGAATTGGACTTGTAGTTTACCAAAAAGGAATCGAAATAATCCTTCTTTGAAAAAAAAAATTTTTCATTCATTTGCAAAATCAAAAACCAAAAAGAAAATCTGTTGTTTTCTTGCTCGATCTCCTCGTTCCAAATACGATAAAAAAAAACAAGTAAATGCATTTACAAGAAAGAAGAAGGTTGGGTGCGATAAAGGAAGAGAAGTGCGAGAAGTTGAGAGTAGTTCTTGTGCTACGAAAGTGCGAAGAGTTTTGTCACATTGAAGTTTTGCATCGTTTGAAAACAAAGAAAATCTATTATTTTCAATTGCTTCGATTCTTAAACAAATTATTGAATAAAGCAAATAATAATACTAATAATGATAATAAAATGAAGAAAAAAAATCGTCGTATTGCAATGACTCCAAAATACTTTGAATAATAATAATAACTAAACAATTCTTCATGATAACAAAAATCGATAAATAAATAAATTAGTTTAAAACTCGATCTTTTGAACATCGAAAAACAAAAATACGAAAAATTACGGGAAACTATAATCCTTGGATTTCAACGATGGAAACATCAACGTCGCAAGGATTTTCCAGCTCGAAGAAAATAAAGAAAAGAAAAAAAGAAACGAGGATCGACGATCAGAATCGAGGCAAATGTTTAACCGCTACGGAGTCTACGAGATGAAGTCTTTTTTTTGTTTCTTTTTTAGCGAGCCTGTAAATTCGTCCTTCGTACCTGAAGGAGGGAAACGATAGCCTGATGTTGGGCCTCGTTTGGATGTTCGCTAAGGCTGCTCGGCAAGGATTCGTCCATGTAAAACTCGGTACCCATGAAATCGTTGTTTCCAGGATCGTTGGATGGGCTGCTACCACCGCTGAACAATCCTTGCTGCTGATGCTGCTGCTGGCGTTGATTGTCCTGATGATGATGATGCTGCTGTTGTTGTTGTTGTTTGCCGTCGCACGTGTTGGATCGTGATAGGGAATGGGAGATTGGACTGGAGGATAATAATTTGTCCTCTTTCCTCGTTGGACTCGCGGCGCGTCGTGATTGTACGAAATTGTTATCGGGATTGTAATTCGTGAGGTAACAACAAGACGATGAGGAGGAGGACGAGGCTACACCGATTTTATCGTCTTTTCCAGGTTCGTCGTCCCTCGTCGCCAATAACTTTGCGTTTTCCTTCGACTCTGACAACTCCGCGAGAGGGCTCAGTACCTGATTCCTCTCGTAAGAGGGAAAATTATACGCGAGGACGCTAGACGAGGACGAACGAGTCGTCGGATCGACCAAACGGGAATTCAGGGACGAAGCTACCCTCGACGTACTCGAGGGTGACATACTTCTCGAATCATCATCATCATCATCATCATCATCACCAACCTCCAATTGCTTCTGAAGCTTTTGCTTCGAATCGTCGTACGAAGTCAGCTTCGAGTCCACCGCTAACTGCCCGATCTTCTCGAACTCCTCCGTGTCCGTTTCCGACTCGAAAACCACTCTGCAAATTCAAAATTACGATTAACGTCAAATCATCAGTTTTTGTTTGGCTTCGTCAAATGATCCGTGTTTGTTTGAGTTTGTCAAATTATCCGTTTTTGTTTGGGTTTGCCAAATCATCAGCTTTTGTTTAGGTTTGTTTTTTTGGGTCTGTTTAGGTTGGAAACACACAAAAGGCTCTCACCTGTCCACCATTGGCACCGACACGCTTCTCTCGTCTTTGACGCTCGGCGCGTCGACCGGCATCGAAATACTGTCCTTCTCCTTGGTATCCTCTGTGCTACCTTCCGTCAAACTCTTCGACAGGAAGAACTGCGTTATCGTGTTCAGATCAGGCGTCGCGATCGAATCCGCCAGATCGGGCAGTTGTCCCTTCAACGTTTCTATGTCCTCGATCGTAAGCTGAAGTACAAATTATTCGTTATTAATAATGCCAATACGTGTTCTAAGAAAATTTTCAAATTAAAACTTTTAAAAATCTTAAAACATGAAACACAAAATTTAAAAAAACACATCGATATATATAAAATAACAAACGATAAAAATGTAAAAACACGAAATTTCAAATACTTTTCAAAAAATCCTTTTAACCCGTACAATAAAAAATGATTGTAATTGGCAGTACGAAAATTATTTACGAAATATTACTGTTCCATTATTGATTATTATTATACGAAAAAATAACAAGTAAAAAAAATGGTTTGTTTCCTTTCAGCGATTAAGGAAGATCGTATTGGGCGCTGGCGAACCTTGGGTAGTTGTCCATCAAAGACGTTGGGTGCTTGAGTGGCGTATGGTGGAGGAGTGTCTTCCAATCCTGGGAAAAGTGTGTTCAAGAAGTGTCCCTCGAATTTGTTTTGGAAGTCTCGTCTCCTTGATATTTCCTCGCTGTGAACGGTCAACAATTGGCAAGCGAGATCACGGGCCCAAACAAGGAAAGCTTGGGAGAAGGTTCTTCGTCTTACGACCTCGGCGACGGCGTTCATGTACATTTGTGGCGCGAGATGGATTTGTTGGATGACTTCGAGGTGTCGCCTTAGGCGTTTGAGGCTTTCGTGGTACATTACGAGTTTACCATCGACTTCCATCATTTTGTTTTCCACGTACATTATCCATTTGAGCCGTTGATAAATGTTGACCGATAATTCCTCCTTGGCTTTCGTGCATCGTCGTCTTATGTCACGGAGCTGGGTGTGATTCTCCATCATGACGATCAATTGGCGACGATGAGAAGCGCACAAATCAGGAAGAACGCTCGTATCCCCGAGGGTATTCGCCCTCGTCTGATTCTGAGAAAATCCCTGAGCCAATTCCCCCTGCTCTTGAACGAGCCTTTTCGCTTGAGCCATCAACTGTTCCAACGTGAACAAACGCTCCCCCAAACCCTTGATCTCCTTCATTTCCGGTTTGTTCGCAGCGTCGATCGCACCGTTAACCTCGCTCGTCAAACTCTCCATCGTACGACGGTCGAACTGCTCCAATCCGCGGGAACACTGCTCCGCGACCTGCTCCAAACTGCTCTGATTGTCCTTCGCTGATATCCATTTCAGCAAACTCAATCCACCGTCGTCGTTTCTGCACTCTGAGAGCTCCTGCTGCTGCTGCGACGTCTCCTCTTCCGGACTCAAAAAACCCTCGGCTTGCGCTCGCAGTGCTGATAGGATCGGAATCTTCGATAGGGTTCCAAGATCACCGTTGAAACTGCAAATACAACGAGTATGGATCAGAAATTATATTATTCTAATGCGGGTTCGGTGAAAATTAAATGGAATTCTACATTTTGATTTTTTGACAATTGATATTCAAAACGTTCGTTTTTATAAATGGAAATTAATTTTATTTTTGGAGGTCAAAATAAAATCGTTCAATATTTAAAAATGAAAACGGAAATTTATCATTTTTGCAAATGAAAATAAAAATTGTTTATTTTCACAAATCAAGATTAAATTGAATAATTTTGAGAATCGACAAGACAAATTAAAAATGAAAATTAAAAATATATTGAAAAATGTATAAAACTCGTGTAACAAAATTGAATAAAACATTTTCATTCCTGAAATTTCAAAATTTTTTCATATCCAATTGAAAACAAAAAAATTATTGGCTTTATCTTTTTTATCTTTTATTTTTATCTTTATTCTTATTGCCCTGAAGGTCTTGATAGCGGAAGAGGAGGGAAGAATTACTTGGCGAGAAGTTGCATGTGTTGCTCCCGTTCGGCGAGATAAAGCTCAAAGTTTTGATGGAGTAGATCAGCCCGCGATTGAAACATGTGAGTGATATCGTCGAGATTGGCGACGACAGCGGCCCATCCCTGTTGCTGAAGATGCTGATCGTGAACGAGAATCTCGCAGGTTCTGACTTGTTCCCTGGCGAGCGCGCAGCATTGCTGAGCGAGTTGAGCCCTCGCGACGAGAGTCCCGTAAGTCGCGGGCATCTCGAGGGAGGCGTCTATTTGATCCACGAGATCGACATCTGCGAGACCAAGTTAAAATTGAAAAAAAAATTAAAAAAGGTCAAAATTCATCATTCAAAAAAACAAACATTTCAAAAATGCACCGATTCAAAAAATTACAAATCTGAAAAATTCGATAACCAAAAAATCCAAATTGCAAATAAAAAAAACTGAAAACATCGAAATTCAAATGAAACGAAAAAAAAACAAAACGAATAAAAAATCTTTTCCATTAGTAAGCTAAAAAATAATATCTATAAACATCTAATTTTCTAAATTCAAGATTTAAAAAAAATTGAATATTTTTTGAATTAAACAAAAAGTAAGAAAATCACGACTAAGGGCGACTGAAGGGCCCAACCGTGGCTGTGAGTTTTGTCGGTCGATCGTTCCTGCCCGAACGTCGCAAATTTGGGTCAAGATGAGAATCGATTGCTTTTAAAAGCGAGCTCATTAAAATTAGCGGTAGGGCGCAAAAAAAAAAGGTAAGAAAAAAAAAGGGCGGAAAGAAAAACTAGAAGTTCGGTATCTCATTCCGCGATGCCTCGCCGCGGATAATCCGATGAAATAAGCGATCTTGGCACGCACAGGACAGAGAATGTACAAGGTCGCGAACGAGTTTCCATCTCGACGGTATCCCCGAGTGTTGCGTCATTTCTTTTTTTCGTTTTTTTTTTTACAGCTTATATAGAACACGCGACGAGCACCGAGAAAAAGTAGAAAAGTTAGAAAAGCCGGGTCGGGAGACGCAACGGAGAGCCAGAGGAGCGACGAAAAATCCTTGAAATCGTTATCGATGTTAAATATCGAAAAAGAACAAAAAGAAATACAAGAAAAAAACAACCTAATAAATACAAAAAAGAAGCAAAAAATAATAATTTGTTGCAATTAGAATTATTTTCAATATTTCTTACTTAAAAATATTATTTCTTATAATAACAATAATAAGACTAATTTTATCTGCATTTTTCTACGATAACACTAATGCTTAAAAATAATAATTACGTTAATAACGATAATGGTTTTTCAATTAAATAAACATTAAACGAAAAATGATTTCAGTAATTATTAATATTGTTATTATTATTTTAAATAATTCGTTTATAAAATAAAATATGTTTCAGGTATGTATTAAAAATAATAATAGTTGTAAAAATAACGTTCTTTATTTAAAAAATATATATTTACATTTATTGTTAAAATTGAAAAAGAATTTTCAAATGTTTTTAAAAAATCGAATCAACAGTGGATGAAAAATTAATAAAAATGACGATAATAACTATAATAATAATAATTTTCATCTTTTTCCGTCAATTATTTTCCTATCATTATTATTATTATTATTATTATTATTATTATTGCTACTATGATTAATTAATGAAAAAATAATAATAATGATTGTGAGGATGTCAATTTGTTGTTAAATAAAAAAGAAAAGGATAATGCGAAATAAAATTGAAGGATGGAAAAGAAAAGAGGCAAAACTCCGAGTAATCGAGCGATCCGTATAGGAGATGAGGAAACGGGTTACGTGGCCAGATCTCTCGGGAATCGTAATCGCGCGTAAAATCTCGCGAGCGTGATTCAGAGGGACCTCGGGCCGCGGGAATAAAACGACGCCAACGCGTATCGCTTGTAAAAGAGACACGCACGAGCCCCGCGACGGAGAAACGTTAACTTCATTTTTATCATTAGCAAACTATTGTTCCAAAGGTTGATACCGAGACTTTGCTGCGCACAGATCTCCCGCACTTTCCTCTCCTCTCGTCCACGTTAAATAACGATAAAAATTCAGCGCGATATACAATTTTTAAACTGGAATTCTAAAACGAATATTTCTTGAAAAAAAAACCGCGTTCGAAATGGTAATCGTTTTTCGTCTTTTCTCAAATTATTATCCAAGCCCAAACAAACCCAAACCCAAAAAAGACAATTGGTGCAAATTTCAAATTATTACTTCAGCAATCATAAATAAAATAAAAGTTGTATGAAGGTGGTGACCGTTCTCCAACCTTTTTCAAAGTTATTAGCCAAACCCAAACAAACCCAAACCCAAATAAAGCCAACTGGTTCCAATTAGCTTATTCTCCAGTGATTTTTGAGACATTACTCAATCAAACCCAAACAAAACAAAGATAACTGGAATTCCTTGCTATTTTTCAGTGATTTTTGAAATATAACCCAATCAAACCCAAACCAAACAAAGATAACTGGAATTCCTGGCCATTCTCCAGTGATTTTTGAATTATTACCTAATCAAAACCCAAACAAAAAAAAGTTCAATAAATCTGATGACCATCCTGCAGCCATTTTTTTGAATTATTACCCAAACCCAAACAAAACAAATCTAAATGGAATTCCTGGCCATTCTCCAGTGATTTTTGAATTATTACCTAATCAAACCCAAACAAAAAAAAAGTTCAATAAATCTGGTGATCATACTGCAGTCATTTTAAAATTATTACGCCAACCCAAACAAACCCAAACCCAACATATAGAGATAACCGTAGCTGGTGAACGTTCTCCATCAATAATTTCACCTCCACATAAATAACGACGACTCATCGCATTAGGTTTACAAATGTTTCGTAGCGACAACACCGTCCATAATTTCGACCGGAAGAACGTAGGCCGTTTCAAGGTCTTCCCGCGGGTTTCCCAAGGCTACGAAAAATTTGCATCTTTCCGGGTGCCTTTTTATTTTTATTTTCCCTCTTTTTTTTTTACCGCAATCACTCTTCTGTCTCGTATTACGAAAAGCGAGAACGAAAGATTTGAAAAATCCTCGTGACACATTTTTACGAAGCCAATAATGATAAGGCTTCATCGGAATGAACTTAAAATCGGACGAAACATATTCTTCTCGTATATTCAACGCGGACGTTGAACTTTCTCAAATCAAACGAGAATACGAAATAAAAGAAAAATATAAAAAAAAGGCTTTTAAAAAGCATGATAAAAAAAAACAACCGACGCGATATGAAATAAATAAACGGCGGGTCAATAAATAAATGTCGATTTTCGACTCCTCAACAAAAAAAAAACATAAAATAAAAATAAAAAGAAAACAAAAAGAAGGAAAGAACACCAAAAATCTATTATTGACCAGTTCGTTCGCCCCGTCCGTTTAAATTTACTTTTATCGTTTGGGCAAAGCTCGATAAAAAAAAATGAAAAGAAAAAAGAAAGAAAGAGCGAGAGAAAAAAAAGAGAGACGGAAAGCGATTCGCGCGGTTATCGCGAGAATACGCGAACGGGGCGAGATCACGTCAGGCTTGAAGAGAAAAATAAAAAGGGGCGAAGTGGGTGGGGGGGGAAAAAAAATATAAACATTGGAAATTCGTCGATAAATAGTCGGTCGGTTCGCGTTTTAACGCGGACACGCGAGAGCACGATTGGGTGGGTTCAATGCACTTTTCCTCCCTCGCTCTCCAAAGTATAACGAATTCGTGCGACCAATTCCCGAGAAATAGAATTATCGGAAAATAAACAACCGATTATAAACGATAACGATAATAATAATAATAATAATAGTAATAAATAAAAAATACGTGAAAAAATAGCGATAAGCAAAAAAAATCATGTTTTTAGACGTTTTTTACGATTTTTTTCATGAAAATTTTGGGTTTTGGGGTAAATGAATGGCAGATTCGTGCTCAGCGGATCAATTTACATCGTAAAGAACCTATAAAAAAAATATTAAAAATCAAAAATTTTTTTCGATTTTTGGGCAAATTACGTTTTTTTACTAAATCATCGATAACTTTTTTTCCTTTGGGATTTGGCACTCCACTCTGTGCTCAATCTCTTCGGTATGATTTTCTCTTCAAAATGCTTTTTTAATAA
>JAPYZI010002475.1:0-43874 GCA_030523105.1 Ophioninae sp. A BG-2022a | reverse complement strand
ATATTCGTAATTAGCTGAAAATTTTCGATTGAATAAACCCTTTTAATACTTTTAAAACAGAAAAAAAATGTTCGACTACCCCGGCCACTTTTCCGGAATGTCAAAAATTACGAAATTTCAAAAGGTCGTAGGGTGAGCTTATATGCTATCGAGATTCAACGGGTGCGCTTGGAATATGTTTTTGCCTAACTTCAATAATGGCGTTGGATTCATATCGATATCTCGTATAATTTGCTCGGAAAGTATATTTTTCCGTGGCGAAAATGTGATCGTTAATACAGAGCGATTTGGCCACTTTCTAAAAACGCTCATCTACTTTCCCGTGTTCAAGAAACCTTAACAAATAAATCTCATTATTTCTATCACCAACAATTGTTTTTTTGGAAAAACTTGAAAATTACCGCTCGCTCGAAAAAACGCTTTAACAATATTGATTTTAATTTTTTAATCGTTCCGGAACGAAAATTCTTACGAGAGACTTTCCAAAGCGGATTCACCGAGTTCGAGGACAGGTGCGCGTTGGTTCATTGCGATACACGCTGGCTCGTACACTCGGTCGTTTCTCCAGCGACAATGAAGCGGCGCGAGTGCGTCCCTCTTCCGAGCGTATCGCGGAGAGTCAGGTGTCGCTGGTTCTCGAAACAGGTAGCGGTCGAATATCCAATCGAAATTGAAGAAACGCCTAAAAGATTGCCTCGTCAGGAGTCGAAAACGATCGGGAACGGCCACGTAATTTAAATTTTTATTTGTCCAGGTTTAGTTGGCAAATTGGATTGGCCTAGGGAGTAAACTCGAGGAAAGCGAGAACGATGATGTTTCTCGACTTCCGGTAACGGTGCTAACTGACTCCCGATCGACAGGTGCATCCCTCCCCACGTATTAAATATTCAACGACGCGTCCTCTCGAGGCTCGTCATTTTTCCCAATTCCACTCTCGGTACCGTCGATCGAAAAGGAATCGCCGGTCCTCCGACGCTTCGATTGTACCAATTCGTCCAATTTTTTAAAAGCCTTCGAGGAACCTCGTACTCGCGAAGCCCCTGATCCAAGTGGATTCCAAACTGTTGTTTCTTCGTTGATCGGGATACGATTTAAATCTACAAAAGCGATAGAAACAAATTCCGATAAAAGAGATCGTCTTGAGGACGCGGCGTTAAACGTAGGACGCAAATTAGCGCGAACGACTAACTCGCGTTTGTCAAGGAAACGGACGATTCGTTTGACGAAGCAGGAAGTAAGAACCGTACGATAGACAACGGTGAATACCGACCGGGTTCGAAACGTTTCCTCACCCAACGTTCCCAACTCGACTCCAGCTGCTGTCCATTTCTAGCATCGACTCGGCTAATGAAAAACATCGTACGACGTTTTCGAAACATACCGGCCTGGTAGTCGCGCACCCTTCCGACGTTTCGCTTCTGTTCACCGAAACCTCTTCATCGGTTGTCTACTCTACCGTCGGCGGGAACGGTTGGGGCCATTTAAAAGTCGAATTCGATCGGACCGAAAGGAATCCCGAAACCGTGGATCTATTCCGGACTTCTTGTCTTTTCCCGTTAGGTGGGGTCCGCGCCACGACAGGGGCAAGAAAGCAGCTCTTATCGTGGAAAAATCGAAGGGAAGATTCCCAGTTATTATTGCGCCGTTAGCTCGTGTTCTTGGTGCGGTCGTAGGTGGAATTTGATCCCCGGGGTATTTGGCCGGAAAGGCGCCCTTCGCTCGATCCAAAAGGCGGAAAGAGGGATGAAAAGTGATAAAGGTGCGAGGGGGTCTTCGTATTTCCTCCTCCTCTCCCCTTCCCGCTCTTCCTTCAAACGCGGATATATATTTTTTTTATAAAGACCGATTTCGCCTCCGGGCCAAAAGGGAAACCGCGAGGCCAAGGGGTTCGTTGTGGCAAAGTGATGTTTGCGAAGCAACGCGAAACTCCGGAATCACCGTAGTGGCGCCGATATCTCTGTTTGCCGTTACACCCCTCGTAACACTCGATTTTTCAACCCCCCTCCTTCCCATTCCCAACCACCCTCCTATACCCCAATCGAACATCTCGCTTTTTTTTTGCTCCTCCGTATCGATATACCCTCATTGATATAATGTAATATTAATGCCTCGGGTGCCCGGCTCGGCACGCTTCGAGACTGTCAATATTTGTGCCTGTATAGCCACCCACTCGTATTCCTCTTCGTCCCGAACTTATCCTCTGCTGTCATAACGATTTCTTTCGACTGGATTGAATCTTCAGGTTTTTCAATCATCCTGGATTTCTTCATTTCGGTCGTTAATCTAAAATCTGTTTTTTTCTTCAGGTACATCAGCTTTTCGATTGCGATACATTATTTTAGAAAAAAAGTCGTTCGTTTTCGGTTTCGATCCTTAATGGGTTTGGGAATTTTTGAAAAGTTGGATCTATGAAAATGGTGTTTTGCGTTTAATCGTTTTCGAGAATATTTGCAAGAAAATTGCATTTGCTGAGAACGCGCTGTTTTATTTTTTATACGAAATGAAACAGTTTGAACATTTTCGATGACCGTAAATAGTGATTTACGATGTTCGTTTATTCGCAGTGTACTTTGCGCTCACGTTCGTACGAGACTGTAGCTTGATTGGTAAGAACTGTATCGGGGGTTTATACGGTTTGGCACGAATATCCGAAGATTCGTCAAGTTCCTTATGCAAGAGTAGATATTGCAAGGATTCAGATATCTCTCTCTCTCTCTCTCCCTCTCTCTCTCCTCGTCTCGGAGCCCCCAAGGGAGGCTGCGCGACTTAACGGCTTGGAAAATTATGATGATGAAATCTGGGGAGTTTCAACCCTCTCCCTTGGCCGAAACGAATCGAGCCAGAGATACCGAGCGAGAGCGAGACGTTCTCCTTTCCTCGCGCCGGGGGTAGGTTGTTTGCGATTACGAGAATTGGCCCGGGTAGACCCGCCGAAAAAGTTCAACCACCCTTAACTCCGAGTCGACGCGAATTCCACCGGAAATCATTTTCATCCATGGAGGAAATTTAATTTTCCATATTGCCGGATAGATTCGAACCGGTCGCCAATTCCCTCACCGATAAATATTGATTTATCGATTCTCCCGTTTCCGCGAAAGCATCGGAATAAAACTTGCGCTTTTTCGCGATCTTTTTTTATTAGAGAGCCACGCGTTTCGATGCGCGTATCCGCGAACGAAATTGCAACGCGAGATACTCTCGAATTTTCAATTTACCCTCTTCCGATGATACGAAAGGGACGCGAGGAAAATTCGTCGCTCGACTTCGTGGACGCGGATTCTCGCGGACGAACCCAAACGCGAGAGCTTACGTTTGGGCTAGGGGGATCGAAAAGGGAAAAAAAGGCCGAGTACAGAGAGAGAGAGAGAGAGAGAGAGAGAGACAAAGAGAGAAGCAGAGAAGACTCAATAGCCCGAGACTATACAAGAGGGAGAAAGAAAATTTGGCGTGGGTGAGAGATGCTCTATGAATTACGACCTTTGGGCCGAGCGACCTAGCTGCAGCACTAAAATCCCGACTGATATATTATTACGTATTATTGCTCCCGTTCGGTTATTTATACCCATATAACATAATGCCTCGGCGAGATCCGCATAGAAGTCTCTAGACGTGCGCGAACTCTCCCCCTCCTCCTCCTCCTTCCGTCTCTTTTCGATATAACACGCCCGCCATATTTTTTTTTTCTTACTGCAAAAGATAGGGAGCTGTACGCTCCGGCTGTCTGGTCCCGGGAGATCGGGAGTCCTTATCTCCCTTATCGGTCATAACTTTCATTCAAAAGTACGAGCCAGCGATCGTTCTCTTCGGGAAACCTCCAACCTTGCCTGATGCACTTGCAAGCCTGATTCCTTCGAAACCCGAGCATCGAAACGCCTTTTTCATTTCGCGGCAACTTTCTTTTCATTTTCATAATAAAACTAGAGAAACAAATAAAGTAACTAGAAAATAAAGAATTTTTAATTAAATAACTATCCGAATAAACGTAATTTTAATTAAGTTATATTTTTTGTTTTCTTTTGAAAACCACGTACGATGATCGTCCAGCTTCGAATCGAATCCCCCGGCCTACCTCCCCGTCATCGTACAAAAGAGAAATTCTCCATCGCGGTTTAATCAGCGAAGCCTCGAAGAAAATCAGAGGTGATTGGCTCGAAGCGGCAAAGGCTCGCGACAATACGCGTAACGATTTAACGAGGCTTTCGTCCCCCTTAATATTTTATCGCTGCTTCTTGCATACACATATTTATATATATATATATATATATATGTATTATATATATGCTCCTTCTCCCTCCAAACTATTTCTGTACAACTCATTTTCCTACGGATCGCGAAGAAGAATGTGCGAGAGTTTGCTCGGCTCGTCTGAGAATTCGACGTCCTACTCGCGAGACCCGCGAGTTATAATCGGCCTCGTTTGTCACTATGTATAAATATAATTGTATACTCGGGGCTTTGTATAGGGCGTATTTTATGTAGTTACACGTGGCGATGTTTATCTATATAAATGTATGGCAACGGATGAACGGGGATTCGAAAGATCATTCGTGATATTCGTCCGCGGAGGCGCGTTCAGGGTTGAGAAGCGTGGCGTCCGGCCAATACTCGGAGCGGTGACCGCTCCGAACTGGCGAGTCGAACGCTCATTTGTCGGACAACGAATTATTCGCGCAAACGCGACAACAAATTTCTTCAATTAAAAAATACATTTTTATTCTCTTCGTAAAAGTACGAGTTATCGTTGTTCGGTACGGATATGGGTTTCGAAAGTATCCGTATTGATAATACTCGATTCAATTGTCTCCCAGAAAATAATAGCTGTCGTCACACGAGCCCATTCGTTATTTATCATGTGCAGACGTACGAGCACACGTGTACGAAGTTTTCTCTCTTCGTGAAGTGGATATTCATCAAACGGAGTTGAAAAGGTTGCAATCGGAGAAAACATATTATTTATTCGAACGAAAGCCGTTCACGGCCGTAGGTATCCAACGTGACAAACGGCATTAATGCACCGATACGATTTGCTTCTCTCTCTCTCTCTCTCTCTCTCTCTCTCGCTCTCGTTCCCTCTATAACTCTCCATCCTTCGTTGCGCAATCGCGATTGTAAGAACAATATTAAATTTATTTATGGGCCGAGTCTACGCGTAGTGGGAGAAAACGAGGCTTCTCGGGTAAAATCGAAGACTCTTCCGATCGAATCGTACCCCTCCCACGCACGAGCGGCTCGATTATTTTCTCGATTAACAATCGCCGCACGATGCTTTTCCGCGCGTACGCGATCGCACCTTTTCGCGTTAGTTTTTCACGAGGCGCGTTTACTGGCGCGCAGCTTGCGACGCGTGAGTCGAAAAAGTGCACGCGACGAAACAAATATCGCTTCTACGCGTCGTCCCAAATTAACCGGCTATTGCGAATTCAATTTTCGTTTTATACACTTTTTCGTTTCATTTTACTATTTTTTAATCATTTTTTTATTGTTATTCTTTTTTCTCATTTATTTATTTTCATTCCGTTGTTTTTTTGATTCATCTTTTCATTTTTTATAACGTGACGAGGTTTTTGAGGTTGGGAAAAAAATGTAATCGCAAAAAAAGGATTTTCAGCGGTGTCTTGTCGATCATTATTATTATTACTATCAAAAATAAATATACCGTGACCGTAGCATAAATACTAATTACGAAAATACACGATGTTAAAAATAATTTAGCCGATAAGTATTTGATTACGATGTGGACGTTCTATTTTTTTCTCGAACATGCATATAGTCAGAATTTCTCCGTTCCAATCTTTGAAAGAGGAAGAGAGAGAGAGAAGGAGGAATTGATCAAAGCGCTTGGAACTTGGCTGTTATAACTGTACAGCGAATCCCCCATTTAGATCCTGGTTACGGGTCGTAAAAATAAATCTCACGATACGTCGGTCCACCGATAAAATATTGAGGTTCTGCATAATAAATATTTCAATAAACAATACGTAATAATAAATCGTAACCGTCCACCTCCCCTCCTTCGGCACACCCGGAATGAATATCGGGTGGAATTTTTCCCGCTGGATTTTTCCAGTTTTGTTTCGTCCAGTAATCGACTTTTAATCGCAATCGATCATTAACGATACGTGAGCCATAATGCACCTCGTTGTCCAAAAATTGTCGATGGAAACTGTGAAAATGAGAGAAAAAGGAGGAGAAAAAAACGTAACGATTGAATTAGTGAATACGTCGCGAACGAAGATGAGTGCCAGACCGTTCCACGTGCACAATTGAAACCCGAAGTATTTCGGATTCAACGGTGGATATCTTAGTGACGTATCGACACGTACCGTTGAGCCTGAAAAATTGACATTCCCCACTCCTGCCATTCCCGAAGTGTTCGCTGCGAGTGCTATTCACGAATATTGGCTCGATTATTAGCCTCGAATAATTGCCGTTCCGTGTATGTTTTCTTTCCCTCCTTTTTCCTTTTTATTATAGAATCAATTTTGAACGATCCGGTCAGAGGTGATTTATTTCAATGAATTTCATTTAATTCCGATACCGAAAGCTCGTGCAAAGAATAACGCTATAAATATTAACATATACTAAAAACAATTCTTCATGCATTAAAAAATTATAAAAATAATACAAAATAAATATATGATTTCTAAACTAAACATCAAATACCAAAAGCTCAGATTTAGAAAACTCCTAGCTATCCCAAAAACAATAAAAAATCCCCAAAAAAACAAACACCATTGAATAATCGGAAAAAAATATAAATTCCTCCTAAAATTTCTTTTTTAAAAAATCTAAAAAATTACTATAACTCCACACGAACATCCAACGAATTTAAGGGTCCGAAAAAGGTCGACAAGCGGGTTATTCGTTTGGTTTCAACATATCCTAACCCCGAAACAACTTCAACTGGACCCCTTCTTTTTCTTCTCTTTTTTCCCTGCCCAAAATTCTTTGGTATCCTCGAAAGAGTAAATCGCGATGATTCGACGCATCACGCCGGACCGCACTCGGAGAAGGGACGATCAATTATATAAACAAAACCCCGCTAACAAACTCAAGATGTTCCTCAGCCGTGCGCGATGTCTACCTACGACGACATGTGCCATTACAACGCGCGTAAATTTTCCCCATCTGTTATCCTCTTCGTCCTCCCCCTCCCTTCCTCTCTCCCGGCGAGTTATTTATCTCGCAAAGCCGATAGGCTGCAACGAGAGAGCGAAAAAAAAACATCGAAAAAAAATGCAGACATTCGCATGTGCATTTAAGGTGGCTCGACGAAGAAGGGCAGGGGGGGGGGGGGGGTGCGCCAAAACTTGTCTAAAGAGTGGCTGAAGGGAGTACCGCGCATATGTGGCGTATTTGACGACTCGCGGTTTGGGAATTCCCCCCTCCCTTTCCTTAAGAGTCCGATATCTACCCCCTCGTTCGTTTTCGTTCTCCCTCGTACTTGATACATCCAAGGGTCTTTTTACGAAGAGAGAGAGAGAGAGAGAGAGAGAGAGGAAGGGAGAGATCTCCGGCAGATCCGAAAGCCTCCTCGAGTTCAAATCTTCAAATATTTACTCGTAAATGCGGACGTCCTTCCGGCTCCGTCGTCGTTGACGTTCCTGGCCTCCGTATCGGTCCAAGAGCCTCCCGAGCCCTTCCTCGCGCTTCGCTTATTTTGTGCCCGTTGCGGAAAAACGAGTTCGGGATGGGGAGGGTGAGGGAGGACGAACGCGAAATCAGGGTGGAAGCGTTGGCTCTGATGATTCGTAAGGATGTTTTAACGTCCTATAAATAAACAAAATGTAATAAAATCATTGATCGAAATTTCCGATTGCATAATTGTTGTTTGATTATTGCACGAATCGTGACGATGCAACGATATTATTCGTTTAATAATAAATAATAATTATCAGTAATGACAAAAGTCATAATGAAAATAATGTAATCGTTGAATTTTAGTGCTGTCGTTGTATCATTAATATATATAATATTGTATTGTATTATTAATATACAGTTATAATAATAATATTGTTGAGCCATTAATATATTATTATGATTATTATTGTCGCTGTTGTTTTTATCGCAGTTATTATTCATAGTTTTCATGTTTTTGTAATCCCTAAATTGCCGTTGCGTCCCATTATTATTATCAACATTATTATTAGTATTAAATAGGAAGTGATAAATTGAACGATTTATTAATAATAAAATGGTAACCGAACACGCCCTCGTTGCTTAATCTCGAGGATAATTTAGCAATTGTTATCGCGGGTATCGCGCGTGACATCGTTCGTTTCACGCACGTGCGGAGCTTCGATCTTCGGATTCCCGTATAATTCGTGCTCCGTACGCGCGCCTGACACGCACGCCTCATATATACATATATAGATACGTACGTTGATACGGAGGCGAGAATCATAGGGGAAAATACTTACGCGCGATAAGGAGGCGGAGGTTGAGGTGCGTGTAATAAGTAAAATCCGTGAGGCAGCAGCCCCGCGCGAACGCGGGTATCACGTTTATCTGGAAAATCAACCGGAGAACGCGTTTCTTCCACCGAGGCATTTAATTTTACTCGGGGCTGAGGATTATCGCGTGACACCTTTTTACATATGCTGCAGGTGCAGGTGGGACCGAGCGATCCTCGGACTCGTGTTAAACACGCCTCGTGTGTGTCTCCGCGACGCATCCAGAGCACGAGCGCGGAAATATATAAATATAAGATGTACACGCGTCACGATCATCGAGTGCTCGAGGTTTTTGTTCTCTCTTTTTTTTTTTTCGACTTTCCGGTCTGGAGATCGCGAGTAACAAAAATTCCACTCTTTCTAAAAACCGTTTCCAACGAACATCGATTTTTTTTTTTTACTTTGGCAAAAATTTAAACGTTCTTGAGAAAAATAGGGATTTAAAAAATTGATAATCAACATTGAGGCGAATTTTTATTCGAGAATTTTCAATTCGATTTTCAAAAACGCCGAAAATAAGGCGTCGAATGATTCGCACGAGTAGCCGATTTGTCATATCGAAGTGACGATCTCCCCCCGCCCCCCTCCCCCCGGTCTTGGTACACCCTCAAAGTCCATCGGACAGATGGAAAGCCATTCGCGGTCGACTGGATATTCACTGTCGGTCGTGCTCGCCTTTTCGCCAATCGCATCGATTTCTCGTTCGCCTCGTCTGCTGTTTCAACCCCCCTCCACCCTCGGGGTTACGAGTTACGCGACGAGCGATAACTCGTTCAATAATACGGGAGGTATCACCTCGGGAAAAAAATTTACAAACCGATCACTCGTGATCATCTTGCCAGATGTATTTTTTTTCCTCGTTCGAAACCGAAGTAGTTCCTGGAGAGCGTTACGGAGAAATTTCACCGCTCGACGCTACGAGGGATCAACGTCGTCTCTTCCGCGTGTACACGCTGACACCGGAGCGAGGAATTCTGTGATTTCTGACGTATCTGGTCTCCCCCTTACTCGTAATCCTCTTCGGGACAATTCGGGAAGGGTCTCTCGTTTGGAGCATAGCATTCTTGTGGAAAAACCCATACGTGGGGTAATACGGACCACCATTTTTTATACGCAAATATTTTTAATCTCAACGGCAAAAAGAATAGCCGAGTGTCGCCTCCGAGATTACCTTTGCTCCTCCGATACCCGCCTTTCATTGTTTCTTTCCACGTTCCAACGTGGAAAAAAAAATCTTTTAAATCTGAAACGAACAGAATGGACCCAACGTAGACTTTTGTTTCATTTTACCCCCAGTTCGCTTTCGAGTTCCCCTTGTGTTGGTTTTAAACGAAGCGACTGGAATTTTATATACACGGGGTTACATATATATATATATATATATATATATAAACTCGGGAAAAATATATTTCCCGGCTGTTGAATCGTAGGAGGAATATTCCAGTAGCTGGCCTCCGTCACTCTTCTCGTCTTCCTTCTTTCCCAAAATATGTAAAAGTGACTGAATCGACTGGAGTTTTCCTCGTTTTTCTTTTTTTCTAAAAATAACCCGTAACGAACGACGAGGAAGCGCAATGCGCAACCGTCGCCCTTTCTCCTTCTGTTTTTCACTCTTTTTCCTATTTTACCTCGGGTTTTAACGGACGAGAAGGATCCTCGAGCAAACTTTTCGGAGATATACGACTGTACGTAGGGATATAAAAAGTCTGCCGAGGGAGCAACGAGACCGGGTTTTGAAGCTGTTGTAAATATACGTGTGCCGCGAGCATAGGGAAAAATGATTTTGAGGACTTCGAGGACCATTCGAGGTGCATCGTCCTTGGAGGAACGTCAGATATATTACTTTTGAATAATCTTTCGTCAAACGGAAGCAAATTTCTGCGAAGGTCGTTTCAAAAGTCGTCTCGCAGGAAAAATCACGTATCGGACGTTTTTAGGCTAATCATTGGAGAATCTTCGAGCGACGCGGCGCTTCTCGAGTCAAAGCGTCGCTGGAACATCCCGGATCCAAACGTACCCAATCTTTTCCAATTAACGTTAAAGGCAGCGCGCCTGGGCTCTTTCGGTGACGTTCCCTCCCGTTTCTGGAGCGTGTCTTCGATGTCCTTGAGCGACGGGTCTCGTTTCTTCCCGGATTTTACACTTATTTCTCTCTCCATCGTTTATGTATATATTTTCTTCTCGTCACTCTTCCGGATCTTGTGTTTTTCGAGGAGCCTCGAGTGCGCACGCGCGCAGAGCCGCAACCGAAAGAAACCCTATTTATTTATGGGTGTTGCACACCCCCGACTCTGAAACTGAAGTAGGGTGTCGAACAGGCACGCGCCACCTTTCGCTCCTCGTCTCACCCGCTTTCTTTTCAATGCCACCCTGCTCTCTCTCTCTCTCTCTCTCTCTTTCTCTTTCTCTTTCTCTTTCCATCCTCCTCCGGGTATTCGACTATCTCCCTTTCGCTCGAATAACACGGTCCCGTGCTCGTCTCGCTTTTCCACCCCCGAGACTTCACCGAGTCTCGAGCTATGAAGCAACCCCTCGGTTTTGTGATCCCGTACCACACGCCGGTCACCCAACCCAACGCGTATTCCTTCCCGCCTGCGTATACGCGCCACCGCGATCGGCTTTCTCGCGCCGAACTACCAACACCAACCCGAAACGTCCCGTGGCCGTTTAACCTCCGATCTCCCCTTTCGACCCGTTGCTACTTTCGATCCCACCCTTACTGACCTTTCCTCGTGACTCGACACTCGGGGAACTCGAGAATTAGCGGGTTGAAACGAGCGGACCGAGAGAAACGATGTTTTACGTTTAAATTCGTGGAGAAAAAATGGAAAAGCAAAAGAATATCCAAATTCTTGAATATCAAATTCCAATAAATCCAATAAATTTGATTTCACGGAGAAAATCTAACGGAACTCGAAAACAAAAAATCCCAATACATTATTTTCTCCGAAACAACTAAGAAATTCGTCAACGTCCCCTTTTTCCGCCTCCACCGTCCGGACAAATTGAAACATCACCGCGGAGTGCGGTGACCGAAAAAAAAAAAAGAAAATAATCGATCCCTCGTTTCTTTTCGATTTAAATCGGTGTCGGAAATGCAAAGAAGAGAAGAGCGGCCCGGAGCAAACAAAAGCCAAACAATCGTCGCCCAATTACGGAATCGGAAAAAGGGCAAGGGCAGGGGGTTGTCGAAGACGCGGGTGTTTCGCAGTGCGGATGCGCGCGCGAGGTTTTTCGCGGCGTTTCTCGATCGGCCGATCGTTCAGCCGTGACGAAACGGGGGCAAACGTTGCATCGCGCCCGTACAATGAAAAGTAACGCGAGTCCGCGCGCCCGTGTGTCGGGCATTAAGCACGCTCGTTCCACGCTACATTTTTGATTTTCGAGGGCTGGACAATGTCCACTTCCCCGTCTCTCTCTCTCTCTCTCTCTCTCTCTTTCTCTCTTTTTCTTTCGTCCAGTTCACGCCAATATAAGGGATTTTCCGTTTCCGTCGCATTGTCCAAGTTTCGAGAGTGGAACGCGTGGGCGGCTGTCCGGTCAGTCGGTCAAGAGAGCGCAGCTGCGGGGGTGATCGCGTTCGTATCGGAGTCCAGAAGCGCGCCCGCCAATTTATCGTACACGCGCGAGAGCGAAGAAGAAAAAAAAAGGAAAACAAAGTTTTGGAGGAACAGCTGTTGCCGATGAGGGGACGTTTGGTGGGGGAGGAGCGTTGAATTGGCACGCGCGCGAGCATCAGCCATGTACGAATTACGAATAGTCCAAAACGCATAAAAGGTTTTCACCCGTAGATAATGGTCCTGTAGCTCGTAAGAACGTTCGTTCGTCCATCGTCCACCCTAACTCCTACCTGGTCACCTTTCTCGCTTCCTTTTGTCGAACTTTTGCCGTTTCGTTCATCGCGGGGGTGGCGCCCTCACCGAGTACGACACAATTTCACATTTTACCGGGGATTAAGGGATCAATCGATAAAGAGCCGCATTCCGGAACTTGGTCGTTACTCCCATTGTTTCGGTTCATTGAGCCGTCTTCGTATTGTCCAGATTTTCCGGTTTCGTTATTTATTACGAGCTTTTTGACCAGTCTCGATCAAAATCCTGAGGGAGGATTTTCAAGACCTTGGGGGATGTGAGATTTTTTGGCTCAACGAACTACCTCCAGGGAGCGACGAGAAAAGCTCGAATGGGTAAAAGGCGACAAAAAAAAGCGTTCGGCCTATACGACTCGTAACTCAGAAAAATAAGAATCTATTTATACGTATAGTTTATCGAGAGGCACGGCTGAGTGATCGACGCGGTATACTTTACGGCTGACGCGTAAGTCTCCAAAGCCTGATAATTAACGCTCGTGTCCAGCATATATAAATAAATGTATAAATATATGTGTAGCGAGTGAACGCGCGTGTGCGTGAATGTTATTCGACAAACGTATACGACGGCAAATGGCATCACGCTAGAGCAATCGCGCAACCTTTATTATTTCCTGACCATTGTCCGTCCACGAGTGCGAACACGTGTGCTCGCGCGTCTAAATACAGTTATCGCTGCGTCCATTCGTGTACCTTCGATTATTGTTGTTATTATTATTATTATTTTAGACATTTATACGTCACGACGAAGTCGATCGCTCGCATTCTCGAGTAATAAGATAAATGGACGCTGCGTTGATCGATCGTTGATTTCTGATTAAGATTTTCAATAATGAATCAATCGACGCACCTCTTTTTTATTTACGTCAGAAAACCATCCAAACGCGTATTCTCCCTCGACATTCCGATTTTGCCGTTTACATTTTCTCTACTCTTTATCTTTAATGTTCCTTTTTTTTTTGAGACTCGAACGTTCGAAATATTTACAAATTTGTTGAATTTTTGTTTCCGAGTTTGTTAAAATCGAGCAATCGGAATGGTTTTTGTAGACCCGATTGTTGGGGAGTTTTTGTTTCGGGTTGTTTCGTAGGATCGATCGTTACGCACAGGGTGAGTCACGAGCTGGAAGACGGCTGATTAAAAATATATATGTATACGGACATCGGAAAATCTTCTCGACGCTGGAGGTTCGATCTCGTTATATTCATGAAGCAGAAGGAACGTCGATAATGCGTGGCTCGTTTACAAGGGGGAATTTATAGTTCCGTGGGTTTACCAGGATGACGATTATCAACCAGATCGCTTATATATCCCGCAAATAATTCAATCGATCGGTATCGATGAAACAGCCGTGTTGCGTCGGCGCAAAGTGATTAACGTTCTTCCAACTATTGAACTACCGACTCATCGTCGTCTGTACGTTCAGCCGGTTATTTTCGTTTGGCGTTGAAGAGTCGATTGCGCGGTCTTTCTCTCTCTCTCTCTCTCCCTTACGGTTGCGTATAATTGACAGGCGGAAAGAGGTCATCTCGAGATTCGCGGTAATACGGATCGGTCCACGTTTAATGTACTCTCGGTTGGTCGTTCGTGTACCGTAGACACTTCCACAAAGCCGTCATAAACTACTGCAATTATTGCGCAGTAAATTCAAACTGCTGGGAAGTCTATTAAATAGTCGTGAGTCGTTCGGTCGTCGCATTAGCGCCGCCAGATTGACCCGCCTCGATGCCATCGCGGCGAAGCCTTCGAGGCTCTTCGAATCGTCGGCTGAGACCCGTGTGCCTCCGACCTTCGGTGAAAACAAAAAAAGAAAGTGGAAACAACGAGAACGAAAGAAAAAGGGAAAAACGGAAAGAAACGCGCGTTCGTCCGATCGGCAAAAGGGCGCGAGGATCAACGGAAATAAGAATGAAACGCGACGGTTCGGGAGGAAGAGGACGAGAAACGGCACGCAAGAGAGAGAGAGAGAGAGAGAGAGTTGAGTTAACCGAGTGGTCGAGTTACACGCGCGTATCAAAACCGTGACCAATCGCTGCGTCACGCCACTCTCCTTAACCCTTTCGCGAGTCTCATCGTCTCGGGTCTCTGCCTGTCGTACGCGAAAGAGATCGAGTACCCGCTTGTCATTCCTGGCCACGGGAAACTCGACCTTTTCGATCGTCCAACGAAAAAACAATCGACCACGAGATACATCGATAACGAGTAACGCAGGACAGCTATTTTCCGTCCAACTTGAAACAGCTGTCCCACGTTACTTTGGGTTAGACAAATTAAAGTAGGGATTCATTTTTTAAAAAAACTGCAATTATGGAGGGCGTACGTTACGTATGTTAATTACAATTGTACGAATCGGTAAAATATTCATATATATATATATATATATTTAATGCAAATTTATAAAACTCATATTTCCGAAATGTACGATAAATTTATAGAATTCGTTAATTAAGATTATGCATATCGTAATTAACAATACTTTTTTCATACCGTAAAATGTGTGTTTTAATACACATGGAATATACATTCATAAAATGTAAATTAAATAAACGAAATATTATATCTTTCGATAAAAACGTATTTTTCGTGACGTAAGAAATGTTTATATTTATTGGAGGGGGATTTCAAGGACGTTGCGATCGTTGAGGAAGCGGCTATTAGGAGGACCGTTCTCGTAAGAAGTTACCAAGATCGATGTACACCGGTAGGTCCGTCTCGAAGTCATAACCCGAGCGCGCACGCATGCCGGCACGCACGTCAAGGAAGCGAGGAGCCAGCGGCTCGAGGGAGCTTCGCATATTACGCGTTACGAACGCGAGCACGCACGAACGAACGACGCGATCTCCCTCTTCGCCTCTGGCGCTGCTCTTGCCCTCCACCTCTGCCTTTTTCTCCTCCTCTTTCCTCCTGCCAACATTCTCACTTCTTTCTACTTTATTTTCTCCCTTTGTCTCGTGCTCTTTCCGATCTTTCGAGAAAAAAAAACAACAACAACAACAACAACAAAAAAAAAAAAACGAAGCGCGAGCATTGTGCCGGCTCGTCGGTTGCATCCTCAGCTCTCACTCGACGCGTCGTTATTGCTCGCCGTGATGATTATTACGATTATTACACGCCACGCCAGGATAGAGAAGAATAAAAAAAAGAAAAGAAAAAAAAAAAGACACGACTCGACTCGCCGTCATCGTCGTCCTCCTCGTCGCTCAACGTCGTCGTAAAAATGCGCGAGCCCTCGCACAAAATAAAAATGCAAAGGGGGCTATCGGACCCTTTGGAAGCCCGCCCTAACGATTCTCAGCACGTTACCTTTTTTTTCGTTCAAACTCGCACTGTGTATAGACTTATAGATACGTACAGTGGGACCCCGATTCTATTTTATAGATTTATTTTCCTACCCCGTCCGTGTTCAACCATCACTGCCCGTTTCACCGAAAGGACCAGTTTCCGTCGTCAACAGCAGTCCGAACTTTTATTATTCTTCAAGGAAATAAAGTGTCGAAAATATTGAAGCAATTCGATCGTCAAAAATTTCGACGCAACTGGGCAGATTTGTTGTATAAAACGAAATTTCGAGCATTCACGAAAGCTCGAGAAAATGAAAAAACGAAATTATTTAATGTCCTTTTAAGTTCTTTCTATTTCATTCTTGCGTCTCACATTTTTTAAACTTTTACTTTTACATTCCCAACTCATCAAACGTCAATTTCAACAACACGATAAACCCAAGAAACAAAAACAGATTTTATTTTTTCAATGATTTATCTTCAATTCACCCGATCATTCAAATTTCTCCCGCTTCTCCAGTACTGTCTCAAACAATACGAGCAACAAAAATTGACGCGTTTGCTCCACCGCGTGAGCTTAGTAAAAAAAAGAAAAAGAAAAAAAAAAGCGGAATGGGTCGATGGGAGGGTCGAAAAGAAAAAAAAATGCGGACACTACAAGTCGTTGAGACGGCGCTCGAGCTCGTAGTAACGCTGATAAGAAATACCTCGCGACGCGATGCTCGCAAATTCCCCTCGATCGCTCGTCGACGATTATTTTCCATTTTTTTTGTTGTTTTTTCAACGCTCCCCCTCCTCCTCCCTGTTCGCTCTTCAATCCTTCCTCTCCACCCCTCTTTTGCGATCGCTCGCACGGAGATCGAGCGTTCCCCCCTCCCCCGCGAGCTCGCCGAACCGATAACGAAATTCGAGCTTGAATTGGACGATGAAAGAGCGGGAGGGAAGAAGACGGCCGACAGGGGGGTGGGGGGAGTATTCCGACCGCGCGTACACACACAAATATAGGGGACGTGAACTGCGGGCGCGAGTTCCGATCGCGTTCCCCGAGACATCGAGTATTTCGAATAACGATAAATATCGAGTGTAGACAAAAAAAACAACGAAAAAAAAAAAAAAAAAAGGAAAAGTCGTCTCGGAGGGAGAGCAGATATATAGGTGTGTATTTTATACATAGGCAGGAGTTTACGCAGCATCCGAGACGTGTCAGCAACATTAAAAGCCTCTTACACTCGAGCCGTACAGGGAATTTGTGTCTCGGGCTATCTCCTGACCAACTTTTTTCCCTCTTCACCCTTGGGCCCTTAGCCGCCACCACCACCCCCCCCCCTCCCCCGAATAGCAGAAGGAACGATGATGCGATTCCGTTGCGGAAGACTCTCCTGAGAAAATGGTACGAGGAACGGGAGTGGGAGGGGAGATAAGAGAGTGCGCACGTTTTCGAAGAGCCGAAGAACCTAACCCTTCCTCTTGTACTTAGTTTTCAACCCCCTTTAGTTCGGACTCGAAAAAGACCGGGGGTGCAGGGAAGGAGGAGGGTCGAAGCTCGCATCCGATTGATCAGGAACTCTGATTGGCGATTCTTGATTCATCATCTTGGACTTTCCATTCGTTTCGTCTCATAGTCTCGGAAATGAGAAACGTACAATGGAAAAAAATATTTGCAAAAGTTTAAAAATTGCAAAAGAAAATGTGATTTATCGTAGATATTAATTAGTATCATACGTTGAATTATTCATTGTACAATTTGATTTATTAGAATTGTATATAATCGGTTTTTTTTTTTAAATTGATCATTCATATGCATTCTGAATTGTACGTTTGATTAGTTGTTATAAATTCCCTTTATTATTATTATTTCATTTCCTGTTTGATTTTCCATTATAAATTAGACGTGTCAGTTAATTATTCACTATGAATGTGATCGATCATACATAGACTTCTATTAATTATTTATTATAAATTCTGTTCGTTGCGAATGTCCAATCGAAGTAATTATTCATAATTATATCCACCGCACGTTTATTATGAATTCGATTCGAAAGAATTCGTCCGCGATTTTTCATAAATAAAATATAAACGACATTTTTCGCGCATAAAAAATAAATGACGTTTTTCATCCATAAAGAGTAAAGAATAAAAAACGAACAAGTTTCTTTGATAAATGAAATATAAACGAAACTTTTTTGGCAAATAAAAAATGATCAAGGGGGGGGGGGGGAGATTTTTGGGGAACGTCAATGTTAAGTGTACGTATGTTAAACAAAGGATTGAGTATTTACACGGAGTACCAGTCGAGCGAGCGATGTTCAATCGACATCGACATTCCCATTGGTTCGTGTATGCGGTACGAGACGAGGGAACACATCCGTATATGCCCACCGGTGTATATTCGTGAGAAAGCGAACGTATATCGTTTTCTCGGTCCATAGGTAAATCAGCGTACAAACGGCGAGCGCGTACGTCTCGGGGCGACGTCGAATCGCGTGTACGTATAAGAGAGACGTGGAAAAACAAGGCGAAAAGGCAACGCACGGCAAAAGGATCCCGAGGAGTGCATCGATCTCCCCCCTTATTTATTCATCTCCAAATAAATAAATGTTTTGTCGATCGTGTTGCTGCTCTCTCTCCGTTGGGCTCCGCGTACTCGATAAGATAGAGACCGCTCGGTGTAAATCCGTGGGTTAGGGCTAGCTTTCGTTCACCGCCCTTTTCTTGCCCTTTTCTTGCCCTTTTTTTTCACCAGCGAACAAATTTCTTCGGCTCTCCCCCCCCCCCCGCCTATTATTCTTTACTTCGGCTTGATTTTTCATTTCCCACTGCCATTTTTCATTTTTGCCAAAACGTAAATTGGCCGGAAACACGAGCCAATGTTTCCGTAAGAGTCGACGCTCGTCGTGTAGAATCAATGCGAATTATTGATGGAACGATGATTACGGAGTTGACGTTGGACGACTCGGCTGACGTGTGATCGACCGTGACGGAATAGCTCCGTGGGGTTTTAGTCGTAAACAGGAAGTTGCGAAAGGAACATCTAAATATCTTCTTGATAATATCTATCGAAATATTTCATCGTTTGATATTTTTATCTCTTTCGAGGAAACGTTTTTCGTTACGAACGTATTTTTGAAAATATCGAGGAACATATAACACCGATAAAACGTATCGATTCTACGATAAACAAAATTCTAAAAATATCTACAAAAAAATAACTTAGAAAATGAGAAATATGTTAATTAAATATGCGTTAACGAACGAAAAATCTCAATAATGATAAGCGCATAAATTGAAATTGAAAAAACACTAATTAGCGGTAAGAGAAAATATATCGACGAGAATTCTTATCGGAAGTCACTCCGGATCGGTCTCCGCGAATAATTTTAAATTCTCCGGGCTTCTCGGTTGCCAGAGAGAATAGACGGAGGTCTTCCATCTTGCCAGCATTGGCGTCTTACTCTAGGATGAATTAGCTGTACAAGATTCTCTCTCTCGTCCTGAGTTTGCCTCCCGCAACACAGGGAATACGAAGAGTCCGTGTACATGCATTACGGCTACATAAATATATGATACGTCCGGGCTCTCCCTACTCGCAATCCCTTTTTCCACCTCCTCCTCCTCCTCCTCCTCCTCCTCCTCCTCCTCCACCTCCGACCCTCCCCTGCGCCTTCCTCGCTTCTCCGGATCAGCACTTCCTTCTCTCATCCCCCGATTCCATTTAAGCGTCTCGTTTGCCCCCTCCCGACCCATCTCCCCCACGAATCCGGAGTTGTCTCGGTTAGGTCTCGTTGGACGTGTGCGCGTCTTTTGTACTCGAATGGTGTACTTGCGATCTTGCCGCGAGCAAAACCGACGAGGAGAACGGCTGGGGAAGAGTCGAGAAGGCGGGGGCGCGATTTCGTTGCGCGCGTTGCCCCCCTCCCTCCCCGTCCCTGGTACTCGTTCGAAACGCGCCGTTGCAACGATACATTCCCTATTTTTTTTTAACGTTTTCCTCCCAAAAGTAACCAAGTCCTTTTGGGAGCCCTTTTGGAGAAAAAAAGAAGAAACGACTTCTTACGTTAATCGATAATTGAGATCGTTACGGTATAGAGATAAGACAACGAGTATAAATGGAAGAATCTTTCAAAGAAGAGACGTTTCACGTTCGAACGGTCTTGTCTCCCAAAGGGAACCAGGGTTCCTTCGCAGCCCTTCGAGGGTCCCTTTCGACCAAAAATCAAGTCATTTCTTCGCGGTCCCAATAAATTTTACACGAATCTACCGGAAGTGAAACGTTTATCGAGAAGGAAACATTCCTAGGGGTTTTTTCAACGCGCACTAAAAGCTATTTAAACTCGTTTAATGAGAAACGAGGGGACCTCGTTGATCGAGTTATTCGGCCGGTGTACGTACGTATATTAGCTCGAAGTATACTTGTCACTCGTAAGCTGGAAAGTCTCGGATATCCCTGCGGAGTCTCGGAAAGGAGGCGAGGGCGGTCCGAGGAGACAGGTGCGAGAGCCAATCACGCAACGCCACGTGCAATTTACCTTCTTGCCACGTATATATACGTACACCTATGTATATTTATATATATTTATACTGTACGATCCGTACCTGCGTTACATCCTGGCTTCTCAGCTCGCGTCATTGCCCCACTGCGTTCAACGTTCACCATTGGTGCATTCGACCGAGTGCGCATCCGTGGATGCGGTCTATACCCGAGTCCTTCATACGTGGGCATCTTTCTCAACATTAAGGGGTTAGGCCACTCTTGTCGCCCGAGGATCAAGGCTGCTCCGATCGATCGGTGCTGAGAGGACAAACGATATTTCGAAATCTCGTCGAATCGCATTTGACAATATTACGCGCTTTGCCAACATTTTTCGAGACAATTAAATATCTCTGTCTGGTAAAAGAATAAACTAAAGTTTACTTTCGTTTTGAAACTTTCATGGATTTCAATGTTTAAACAAGTTTTTTTTGTCCTTTTAATATGGAGAAACAAAATTGTTTTTTTTTTTGTATTTCGTGGACTAAAAATAATGAAAAATATACGAAAAAGTGCATTATCTGGGGTCGTTTTCATTGAGAGAGAGGGGGGGGCTGTTTATTCCTTCGGTTTGGACGTATCGAGCAAAAAGTTGAGACGAAATTTCACGAATAAATTAATATATTTAAATACGCCGAGTGTGTCGCTCGGCCATATTAAAATGATTGAAATTCAAGGCCGGACGAGAGATCCGATCAGTAATTTATTCACAGGTATGTATTATGGCGTATCCGATCCGAAGATATTCGCGCGCGATTTTTTTTTCTCTTCGATAGATTAAAAAAAAAAGAGAAAAAATTGTGACGTGGCAGAAGTTTTCAAATATCGTGAGAAATATTTAAAACCCGTTTTTTTTTGTAAGGGTAAAAACTTAATTTCTTGTCGACCAGCGACGAATCGAAGAAAAGAATTAAAAAATTTAAATGTTTTGCAAAAGTTAAATTTTCCATCGCGATACGAGAAAACGTTGTCGAAGCTACGTCGCGTTCCGAAATATGAAAAAATGACCTTGAGCGCGTGAAAATCAAATTTAAAAAGGGTTCCACCGAGATAGACTGGAAGAAAACCCGTTTTCTCTTTTCTGGCTCGATAGACATTTTTCGTCGTCGAGTTCTCTTCAAGAGATGTAGATAAAACGTCAATGGGTCTCGCGCCGCTCTTCTGGGTCCCGAGACTTTCCCCTATCTTTATTTTTTCATCCGCTCGTTTTTCTTCATCGAAAAGAAGAGCGAGGACGGCGCCAATGGCTGAGATATCGAAGGGGGGTAGTAGCTTTCGATGACGGGATTAGACCCGCACGCGTTTTTTCCTCTGCCCGAAAAAAAATTGTGCACCGAAGAGAAGTGGAGAGCGATTGATCGATCGATCGATCGACGATTGTTGATTGCACGAATGAACAATAATTCAAAAAATAATAGTTCAAGAGCAAGAATAAAAATATAAAAAATAAAAAATAAACTTTTCATCCCGGAAATTCGATCGCTCTTTTTTCTCCATTTCCGATTCACGCTCAGATCCAATCGAGAAAAAAGCCTCCCGTTTGACCGTAATTAACCGATAGCGATCAGGGTGAAAATCTTGAAATCTAAATACCGAAAAAGCGTCGCTCGCGTTCCCAGACGAGACGACTAGGAGACCGAGACAAGAGGGCGAAAAGATCGAAATAGGAAAATATCGTGGGTCTTCCCATACGGAAAATCAACAGCCGTGTACGCCATACCGGCATCTCTCGAACGAACATATATTTTTCCTGAAGAACGAGGAAGCCACCTCCGGTGCTTTCGGCAGCGGGTCTCTCCGAGTCCGTGTCCTCCTCGTCGACTTCTCAGATAAAGACGGATAGAGGAGTGCGACGGAGAGCCAACGAGAAACCTGGAGAGACGTACGACCCACCTCGTGAATTATGACTTCCGACCCATTTTCACCATTGTCGTGAGATCCGTACACGTACATCGCAGCCATTCCGTAAACGCGGTGGTGTACTCGTACGTGTGTGGAGAAACAGAGAGGTGACCGTTCTTTCTCGTACAACGGCATCGACGATGTTGCGTCCAGGCATGGCAATACGCCCTTGCGTTACGAAGCGATTTGTCGTCCTTTCGGGACGAGACCTTCGATCGGTTTCTTCGACCGGGCTCGTCGAAGTGTGCCCTGGTGTACGTCCGAAAACGGACATGCTCGAAAGGTGGTAGCGGGGGTAAGGCCGTTTTATGACGAGACGATAAATCATCAAACGGAATCATAGTCCTTAAGACCGGAGTCGGCCGGCCGGGTTTCGACCCCCGCGGACGCTAGGGGGAAAAAAAAGAACGAGAAAAAAAAACACTTCCGAAAATTCAGCTGGAAAACCTTTGGGGGAACGAAAAAAATTGGAAAATAAAGTTTTGGAAAGAAATTTGAGGGGCTGAAGGGGCAACGTCCCGTAACCTTGAAGGGACAATCAGGTTTCCTATGAATCTATAATTCTTGTGTAAATCGTGAAGAATACATTCCGGACGCTATAAATCATTCTCGAAGATCCAGTCTGCAGGTATTGAACTGATGGACCGGTAGCTCTCTTCTGAGGACTTCGAGGGGGTGAGATTTACATTACTGTCGTTTTTCCCTAAATTAAGGGCCCGACGGCCACGTGCCGTACTTTATTGCGTCTCCGAAATGTGAAAGTCAATTTTCAAAACGCACTCGCACTCTACCTTTCAATTTTTGATTTACGGGCTTCCGAGAATTGCAGGAAAGCCGTTTGGATTTATTCGGAGATTCTTTTTCAGCTTTTTAAGGTTAGTTTTTAACGGTAAGGAACATCGTTGGTTATGGTTAGCTTTGGACGTAAAAACGTTCGGAGCGTTACGATTCCAGCTGGGGATATCGTAACAATACAGCGGGAAGATATAAAAGTGATAATTGGTAATATATGGAACGAAGAAGCCCCGCCGCGGATATACAGATTCTCCCCCCCCCCCCCCCCCCCCCCCCACGTAATTTCGGAGCACGCGCTGAAATACCGGACGTACATTTTATACGCGAGTAAACAAGAGCAATTTTGTTTTTCGAAATAATAGAGAGCGCCTATTATTTCCATATTTATTATTTCGATTTATTTTCACGAAACTGTCGAATGAAAAGTCATCGAGCTCCAAAATGACAAAGTTCACGTTCCCAGTTTCCTTTTACGGAAAAGGAATCTTTGCGGATTTAATTTATACGACGAAACAACTTTTGGCGCTGACTTTTTCAGGCTATAAATAAATAATAATAAAACAAAATGACATTCTTTTTTACGTCGAACAAAAAATGAGGAAAAAATGGCATTTTGGAAAAATAAAATCATATATAACCGCACTTTCTTATTCATTCTTATTGAATAAAATAACGTTCGTTTTTTCGTTATACGTTTAAAAATGTGAATTCATTTTTTTTTTATTCGTTCTTTTTTCCATTGTATCTTTCCCTTGACAATTGGGATTGTAAATGGTAGCGAACGTGAATTAGGATCGTTTATCGCGAGTCGAAGCAGCGCGGCGACGCGTTCGAGGAAGGGGACGAGAATCATTTGGATATTCGTGCGTGACAAAAAAGTAGACTCGACTGGCCGTTCCGCCGGGACAAACGGGCTCGAGATCGAACTTTTGCCACCGCGAGAGATTCTTGCGCGCGCGCCTTCGGTTACTGACCGCTCTCAATGCTGCCTCGATACTTTTACTCCGATCGACGGCGATGAACCATCGTCCGTTTCCAAGTTCGACGACCAAGACTGTCGTGAAGAAAAAACAAGGAGAATCGGGACTAAAAACGAGCACTCTCAAAATACCAATCGAGCTTGTTATTTCCTGGCTGGGAGATAAAAAACATTTTTCGTTATTTTGTAAATAAACATAATAGAGGGAAAAAGAAAAACTTCCTCGAGAAAAAATGCAACACCTTCCGAAAAACATTACGAAAAAAGAACGTAAAATTTACGAAAACGACAGCTGTTAAAGAACTCGTGTACCGAGAGCAAAAATAATACTAAACGATGAACAAATATTCAATAAATGGAATTTTCGATTTTCTCAGCGGTAAAAAAGAACCAAATACAGGGGAAAAAAGTGGTCAATGGGAGCAAATTTTCCGAAACAGTTGTAAAGGGTAGATCGGAGAGAAGTGTCTGGAAGCAACGTGCAACGTGCACGGTTGTATGCGCGAGTGCAAGTCGAAAGGTACGAAGAGAGAGAGAGAGAGAAACGGTCGGAGGAAAATAGAAAGAGAGTGCAGAGGAGGAGAGCGAGAGAGCGAGAGCTCATGGGTAGAGAGGGGAAGATACAGAGGCAAGTAACGCGCGGGGGTGGCGTTCCCCGTCTGGATAATAATTAATAAAGTCGACGTTGAATGGCTCGTTGAAGCTCCGCCTATTTTTCCCCCCTGATTTATGAATCGAAACGCCCCTACTGTCATAATCCACGAGGGGGAGAGCGAAAGAGAGACGAAGACCGAGAGAGAGAGAGAGAGAGAGAGAGAGAGAGAGAGAGAGTTGGACGGTGGTGGTAAAACGTCGGGAGAATCGAGCAAAGCGGCGGAGGCGCCGTTCGCCGTCGAGCCAGCGATGGTGGTGGTAAAACGGCGTCGAAACTACCTTCGACGCGTCGCACACTCAAACGCCTCGAGCGTAGGTACGAGGAGCGAGGCTACGTCCCCGCGAGGACCAGCGTAGGAGTCGATTCGACGCTGGTGGCGGTGCGGGAGTAGTGGGGATCGACAGCGGCGCGGCGGGGCATGCGTAGCGTCGTTGCGGCGGTGGGGGGTAATCGAGGAGTGGGAGTAAATACGAAAGCGGCTCGGGAGAGTTCCGAGGCACGGCGGCGCCACCGCCGGGCCGCCTTGTTGTACCTACGCCCAAGCGGGGCTTCGTTCCCCGAGTGATCAGTCGCGTCTCGTCCTTGCTCGATGTCGCGCTCTCGCTCGTATTCGGCGTCGACCAAACTCCCCGCTCGTCGCGAGATCGGGGCTAACACCGAACGTTCTTTCGTCCTTTGCGCGTAAACGCCTTGTTTCTCCCTCGAACCGGTAGCTCGAGAAGAGCCACGCGCGCGAAAAAAAAAAAAAAAAAAAAGAAACGGGTGCGCGGTGTGCAACGGAGTGCCTCGCTTGTTTACTTCGCGCACTCGTGACCGACTCTCGTCAACGTGCCAGCGTCGCTCCTTTTCTGAGAATCGTTCGTTTCGTTGGTTTCACTTTTTTTTTCTTTATTTTCGTTTCTTTTTCGTAACGAAGAGCGCGCGGTCGCGGACTGAAAGTTCGCGATAAATGTGCCCCCCGTGCTCCAACGCTCTTCGGAACCGGTGTCCCGAACGAACGATCCAACGATCCACCCACTGATGCCGCGACACGCGCCGCGAACCGTCGATTTCTCGAAAAGTTGCGCGCCGCGCTGAGCGTCACCGCGCGAAAACACTCTTGTGAAATATACGCGTATCCCCGTGTACCTATCCGTATAAAGATACATACGCGCGGAGATATCTCGGGGCTCGATAATGCAGCTTATGAGATGGAGCATCACCGGAAGACTCGAGAGTCGCGGGATCAGTAAGCCGAGACGCGACGGCGAGATCTGTCAGAAGAAGCAACAAACTATAGCCAACGATGATTTCACCTGCCCGAGATATTCCGGTACGAATCGTCACCTGTAGAGCGCACGGTTTATTCTCGTAAACGCGGTTCGTTAGAAATTCTCGCGATACTCGCGATTCGAACTTCTTCGGCCTCGAAACACGCGACTCGGTGGTTAGGTTTAAAGCGCGAGTGGTCGCGCGCTTCGAGCACGTGGAACCAAAATTATTAGATATTTTCGTTAACGAAACTTGGGAACGCGAATTCGTTTCCCGACGCGGGCGGTATTGCCTTGGGAACGAAGAAGCAAACCAGTAGCCCTTGCAGTGATGAAATCGCGTTCGAGATACGGGTCAGGGAACGAACGCGAGTCCGCGATCGGTTCTACGGTGGAAGTTTTTGGGCCTGGAATTTGATGGTTTCGAATAGCGATCCCAATAATTCGGTACGAATAATCGATTCGCGTTGAAGCTCCGTTAGCGAGGCGCGATCCGCTCCTAGACATCCGTTAGCCGACTCGACGCGAGCCGCGAACGAAAAACTAGACGCGCAGTACCGCGATACGATAGATCGAACAAAAGACTCGAGTGGGAACGCGTCCGGAGACGACTCGCGACTTTTGTGCCCGGAGATTTACGCGTACGCGCGTATACGTGTACGTGCAAAAACACGTATACGTATAAATAAAGTACAACAATAATTTTCATTCGTGCGAGTCGGGGCACCATTCGCAGGGCTATAATCCTCCAGTTCTCTCGTATATTCCTCGCGTCGGGATTTTCCGAGCGAGACTCTCGGAGCGAAGCGCGCATCCGTTCGACGTTACGTATAGTACGCGTACTCGTGAGACGAGAAATAAATGAGAAGATTCCCAGGTCGTGAATAATTAAATCGCGAGTTCTCCTCGTACCTCTCCTCGTCTGCCTCACCCGGACCGCGTTACGTTAGGGATTATCGAGAGTTTCTCGGTATCGCGATCTTCGAGAAGTTTTACGAATACTAAAAGTTCCACCGTCGATACGGTTTCTCCCGTGTAAATATAGTTTTTAAGATCCAGTCGTAGAGAGGCGATACCAGTGAATCGTCGCGTTTGGTCGAGAAGGCGAGAAAAAAACAAACAAAAAAAAAGAAATTTGTCTCGGAGCGCAGGAGCGTATCGAGGATAAACGTCGGACGGACGAGAAGCGACGAGTGCGCTCACGAGAGTTCGTTCCGTTTTGGTATGTTGCAGAGGAAGAAAACGACACGGGATCGGAGGGTGGCGAGAGCAACAGCGGTGGTTGCGCGGTGGGTGTCGAGGCCGCTGGTAACATCGTCGACGATGGAGCGGTCGATCTCACGTCGGCTTCGCGCTCGAACCACGAGGGCGACGACGAGGACGATCGGGAGAACGAAGAATTGCCGATGGACGAGGACGCCGAGACGGACGAGCTCGTCGACGAGATCGAGGATCACGAGGAGGACGAGGAGGGCTCGCGAAAGCAAATGCGCCACCGTCAAGACGCGGAGAACAACAACAGTTTTATCGGCGAGGGTGGTCCAACGAGCGCGGCTGGCGTTGCGGGTGGTGGAGGGACAGCGAGCGGAGGAGCTCAAGGAATCGGCGGTAGCGTCGGCGGTACGGGACCGAGCGGCGCGTTTCCCTCGGCCGGCACGGGTCACGTTACCCTCGAGGCTCTGCAGAACACAAAAGTCGCGGTCGCCCAATTCGCGGCGACCGCGCTCGCCGGTAGCGCCGACAGCGAGGCGGCGCTCCAAGATCTCGCCCTGTTGCAGAGCACGCTCTACACCCTGCAGCATCAACAGGTCTTTCAGTTACAGTTGATAAGCCAATTGCAGCAACAATTGTCGATAACCCACGCCGGAGGACAGCCGGTCGTTGCGGCTCCCGCCCAGCAGTTGTTGGCCAACAGTGGCATAGGTCGCGTAAACGCGGGAACGGTCGAGGCGATTCAATCGATCGTACCCGCGACGAATCCCGAGACGAACGTTTGCAAAGAAGCCTCGTCGTCCTCGCCTCTGATACACGCAAAGTCAATCGCGAGTCTAACGTCGCCAACGTCCTCCCGACCACCGAGTCATCACCGGACGTCGCCCTCGCCGCTGCCGACGCCCTGTAGTCTCGCGCAACAAGAACGACCGGTCGATTCGTGCAGCGCGTCGCCGGTAGCTCTACCGTTGCCCCCGACCTCGAGCGTACCCTCGATGACGACCTCCTCGGTGTTGCCGATCACCGGCAGCAGCGGCGCGAGCGGCAACGAGATCGGGGCGAACAGCGGCAGCCCGATTACACGGACGGCCGCCTCGACGCCGATGTCGCACCAGATGCACGTGTGCTCGATAAGTTCCTCGTTAGCCTCGTCGATAATCACCAACAACGATCCGTTGCCGTTACACGAGCCCAATACCCTCGAGATGTTGCAAAAACGCGCACAGGAGGTACTCGACAACGCCAGTCAGGGCTTGCTGGCGAACAATCTCGCGGACGAGCTTGCGTTTCGCAGCGGCAAAGGTTCCCGATTATCGCCGTACGATTCCAAGTCGGGCGGTGGGGGTGGACGAGGCGAGCCCTTCTTCAAGCATCGATGCCGTTACTGCGGCAAGGTCTTTGGAAGCGACTCGGCACTACAGATCCACATAAGATCTCATACAGGTGAGCGCCCCTTTAAATGCAACGTCTGCGGAAGCCGATTCACCACCAAGGGAAACCTCAAGGTCCACTTTCAGAGGCACACGGCAAAGTTTCCACACGTTAAAATGAATCCGAATCCCGTGCCCGAACACCTCGACAAGTACCATCCTCCCTTGCTCCAGCAGTTAGCCGCCTCGGGTCAGAGACCCATGCCGTCCCCACCGCCACCGCCGCCGCCGCCGCCGCTACCTCCGCCGCCTCATCAAACGCCGTCCCAGCAGCAGCAACAGCAGCAGCAGCAGCAGCAGCAGCAGCATCATCACCATCAACATCAGCAGCATCAGCAACAGCTGCAGCATCACGCGGCCGCTGTGGCCGCCGGAAACTTCCATCCGGCAGCGGCAGCCGCGGCGGCAGCAGCAGCGGTAGCTCACGGCTTTCTCCCGCCCCAACCACCCTTGCCCCTCGGTCTTGCTCTGCCCGGTATGCCACCCCTCTATCGTGCCCCGCTCGTTAATCATCGCGATGATCAGGATATACCGGAGAATCTCAGCAAACCGGCACCCTCGATCTCGCCGCAATCACCGACCTCCTCCATCCATACGAATTCGCATCATTCCTTTCACGAACCGTCGCACCAACAACAACAACAACAACAACAACAACAACAACAGCAACAACTGCGACAACAGCAGTTCCAGCAACAAAGGAACACCCCGACACCGGCCGATTCCCCCCGAGCCGACGCGATCAAAGTTGAACAACCCTCGCCGGTTCAAGAGTCGCAGCAGCAGCAGCTGCTGCAGCCCTATCAGCCTCAGCGACCGGCGAGTGGCGAACCCGAGGACAGAATAACACCGAAGCGCGAACCCGAGGAACCCGAAGAGATAGCCGACGACGATGATTTCGAGGAGACCTCGCGACGTTATCTAAATCCGTCAACGTCCCCCGCGAATCACCCGATGATCCCGCATCCCCAGTCGTACGAGGATTGCAGTATGGACAGCAAAACGAGCGGCGAAAGACTCGAGACGGACGCCGACATTATGGACGCTGACGAGGAAATGGAGGAACAACCGGAGAATCTCTCGGGTCGCGGGAGCGGTGGAGGTGGCGGTAGCGGTGGCGGCGCGAGTAGTCGTTTGGCCCTAACGTCGGGCGTCGCGACGAGCGTCGGTCCAGGCGGTGGCGGTGGTTACCCGGGTGCCTCACCGGCGAGCAGCAGCGCGAGCAGCGGTAGCCTCCAAACCTCGTTCGCCGGCATTCTCTTTCCCGGCCCACCTTCCCACCATCAGTTGCCTCATCATCCGTCCTCGACGAGCGGAGCGACACCGGGCGGTCCCAACGAGATGATGGTCGATCCCGCCCGCGATCCGGCCATTTACTCGAGCCTCCTTCCGCGACCCGGTAGCAACGACAACTCCTGGGAGAGTCTAATCGAGATAACGAAAACCTCGGAGACCTCGAAGCTGCAGCAGCTCGTCGACAATATCGAGCACAAACTTACCGATCCCAATCAGTGCGTGATATGCCATCGCGTTCTATCGTGCAAGAGCGCGCTGCAGATGCACTATCGAACTCACACCGGCGAGCGTCCCTTCAAGTGCAAGATATGCGGTCGGGCGTTCACCACGAAGGGTAATCTCAAGACTCACATGGGGGTGCATCGGGCCAAGCCGCCTCTGCGAGTGTTGCATCAGTGTCCGGTTTGCCACAAGAAATTCACGAACGCCCTCGTGCTCCAGCAACACATACGTTTGCACACGGGCGAGCCAACGGATCTCAGTCCGGAGCAAATCCAAGCGGCCGAAGTCAGCGAATACCCACCGAGTTATCCCCATCATCCGCTTACCTCGTTCCTGCCTCAGGGTTTCCCGGGTCTCCATCCCGGTGCTCCGGGTTTCCCATTGGGGTTTCCCCCTTCTCGTCTCCACCCGCTCGACCGGCACTCGCTCGAAAGCGATCTAGACGCCAAGGAGCAGATGCATCACCATCATCATCATCATCATCAGCAGCAGCAGCAGCAGCAGCAGCAGCAGCAACACCAGCGGCACGTGCATCATCATCATCAAATGCGAATGCAGCAGCACCAGGCGCAGATACAGATGCAACAGAGGAGGTATCGAACGGAGGACGCGCGGAGCGAGGACATGGAGGATCAAGAGGACGAGGAGGAGGATAATCGGGAGGACGACGAGAGGTGCGAGGACGCGATATCGCGCGATAGAAGAACCGACGACGAGGACGACGAGGACCCGAACGATTGCGAGGAAAGCGATATCAGGAGGGACGAAGTCTCATCGAGAGCAGCCGGTCTGACGATACCCAGTTTCTCGACTTCGCTGGCAGCCCTCGAGAATCAAGTACGGACCATCACGACTACCGCCTCCGCCGTTCTCCCGATCACCAATAACAACAACAACAACAACAACAACAGCTCGGTCGACCGTTCTCCAACGCCGGTGCATCGATACAACGGTAGCGAGAAAAGCGTCAGTCCAGCCAACAGTACCGGGGCTGCTGGCGCACCCCTCGATCTAACCCCAAGGGCATCCTCGACACCGGCTTCCTCCGTTGTATCGGCAACGACCACCCCACCGCCGACTCCGCACAGTCTCGGTCATCATCATTCCCATCATCCCTTCGGAATGTTCGCTGGCCTCCTACAGGCCGTCTCCTCCCAAACGCCCGGCGGTATCGCCGCCGCCGCCAATTGCGTTCAACAGGGTGGCCCGACCACTTCCGGCGGTACCGTAGCCTTGAACAGCTCCACCGTAAACGTCTCGTCCTCGATTAACAACGCCGTTAGTCCAGGTGGCAGCAGCAGCGGTGGTGGCGGCGGTGGTGGTAGTGGCGGTGGAAGCGGCGGCAGTGGCGGCGGACCTCTTGCCTCGCTAACAACGTCTGCCGTACTCGCAGCATCCTCCACCTACAATCCGCTCGGCCTGGCTGTCGGAGGGCCAGCAGGTAGGCGCTGCTAGCAACCGGGGCGAGCCGCAGTTCCTGCTACACCTTCCTCCACTTTCTACACTGTTCCGCACTTCGTCGAATACGATTAATATGTATATGTACGAAGTTTGCTCAAAAAACTAGGCGACTCTTCATTTTTATTGAAACGAACGTTTGGTTATTCGTCGTTGTCTCTTTTCTCCCCGTCGAAGCGATCCCCTTCGGACGTTATCGACGCCCCGGCTCTTCTTGCGATCCTTGAACCGTCTCTTCTGACGCTCCGTAGCCAAATTTCGAGTCACCTTATTTTTTAGCGAACCTCGTATATACAGGCTGATTGGAAATTCGCTGCGTTCCTTCTGACTCGTAATAGTTACGGTTTATTTGGGGCGAACAAAGTCGTGCGATATACTTTACGAGAACCTACAGTTTTCGAAGAATTCAATATTTAATGCGTTTCATCGGAAATCCCGGAATTGAAAGTAAAATAGCCGCTTTGAAAAAATATTCACCATATTTCATCGAGTCTTCGAGCGTTTTGTAACGGTCGAACGATCGAAAAAATATCCGAGCCACGAATCGAATTCCACACGTATATCCAAATTGCAAAAAAAAATAAGATTCGCCTTCTACGTAACCAGTAATTGTTTAAACAAATGAAAAAAACATTAATTTATTAATTACTCGAAAACTACTAGACTTCGTGGGGAGTACGATTTTATTTGCCGCGAGTGATCTCTTCTCCTACCCTTTCGAAGGAACGAAAAACCAATCGTCCTGTATATATGCGTATAAACATATGTACAGTGGGTATGAAAAAGTGTTCGTTCACCCAAAATTATAACCAATGTGCTTTTATTTTTTCCAAAGATTGTTCGCCTTTTTTTCCAGGATTGTAAATCGTCTCGTGAACAAGCCGTGTCTTCGGAATGAGCGATCGAATCGAAAAATCATTTGATTTTCGTTCGATCGATAATTTGATAATTCCAAAAAATCGAGGTGTACCGATACTTTTTTTTCGACCCACTGAATATGCGTATGTTTGCACATATGTATGTATATACCTATGTATGTTGTACGGTAGGTTTCGTAGGTCCGACGTGATCGGTACCTCGTATGTCTCCCATTCGTACGACGTACTCAATCGACGTTCAACTCGAACCGTGGTTATTCCGTTTTGTTTTTATTTTTCTTTTTTTTTTTCTCGCATTTAGGAACATTGAAATGACGATGTATCCTAGAAACTACCATGGAACATATATACGTATGGAATACTATATATGAGAGAGGCAAAGTGAAAATATATTGATATCGTCACGACACGAATGATCCTCCGGTGTCTTAATCCCGAACAAACATTTCCCTCCTCCCTGTCGCGACGTGAAAAAAGTTACTGGGATCGAGAAACAATTGAAAAAAAAAGAAACAAAAACGGAAATCTGGCAACTCCGTCGACAAGAAATTCCCAAACGTCTTTTCGATAATTCCTAATGTGGTGTAGCCGGACCTAGCACTCTCCCCTATCACTCTCTTTTGTACATTTGTCTTTGTCCTATGTGTCTCTGAACTGTCTTTTTTGTATATTTCTTTTTTTAATATTTTATTTACGTCTTGCTTGTCGTACACCAAACGCGTATCTTACGGGCTCGTAAATAAGAACGAGCGGATAACCTATATATATATATATATATATATATATATAAAACACACATACGAATGCCTGCAATTCGTACAGTCTGATAATCTTTCCAACAATTGATATAGCCTTGCACTCTTGCACTCGCTATCGTTAACGATCTCTGTCTCGGGTTCTAGTGAATTATATTCGATAAACGAAAAAATAGTGTAAAAGCATACAAACACACACACACACATATATATATATATATACATTTTTATATATATATATATATGACTGTACCCATGAGATTCGATGCGGAACATATTACATGTATGTTTTAATTACTATTATCACTATTATTATTTTCATTATTATTATTATTATTATATTATATTATATTATATTATTAATAATTAGTGAAAGAATTTATTCGCGAATCGTCATTACTATAATGTTATTATGATTAGTTTCGATCGATGGGACTGGACATAATGATCTTTTGCCTCTCCGCGTATTGATGTAAGGCTCCGAAATAATAAATTGTTTTTTGTACACAACCATGATTTTTGTGCATTGACGAAAAAAAAACAAACTTAAAAAAACAAAGTGATTCTCAACTTTCCCCATTCCTCGACGTGCGAACGATATTATCCGCGTGTTTCGAACGGTCGTTTTTCCGAAACGAGACTTTCGGAAATTCGTAATTCCCGAATTCGAATTTCGAAATTTCCGAATACCGAAAAAAAAAAAAGTAATAGAGAAGGGAAATGAAAATTGATTTTGAAAAAGCGCGCGATCGGGGTTTTTGGAGATTCGAGATGTCGAGACCTTCGAGCGAATTTCATTTGTTTCGCGTGAATTTTTAAATTTCTTCTTTTTTTTAAAATAATTTTTGGAAAATTGAATCGCGAGAAATTACCTACGTTTCGTGGCTCAATCGACGATTGGCAATGACCAAAGAGGCTTTTCAACTGGCGATCTTAACGTCGCCGCTCGCTGTCACTTTTGACGGTGTCAAACGAATAATTGCTTGCGGTTTTAATTTTACGAACAAAAAAAATAAAGAAATAACGAAAAGGAAATGATTTAGAGAATTTACGTGTGTTTGTGGGAGCAAGCGTAACTGAACTTTGACACGATCTGTTCGCAGTACGTGGCAACACCACGTGTAATATCTGCTACAAGACATTCGCGTGTAACTCGGCACTGGAGATTCACTATCGGAGCCACACGAAGGAGCGACCCTTTAAGTGCAGCATTTGCGACCGTGGCTTCTCCACAAAGGTACGTTTCTTTCCGTTGTTTAATTTCTTTTTTTTTTCTTTCGTTTGTATGTTTTTTTCTTCTCACCCTCTTCCCCTCATTTCTCATCCGCAAGCCTGCACTTTACATCCTGCAAAAGTTGAAAGGTTGCGCCTGCCGTTTTAATGCTCGAACGAGAGAACGAGGGAAAAGACTGAAAAAAGGACAAAAAAAAAAATAAAGGAAGAAATGAACCATCGCACCGCCGAGTATTTCCGACTGTTGCACGTTCATGCTTCCTCGTACACCCGAGAACTCTCGCTGTGCACCTCCAGAAGTTTTTCGCGCCCCCCCCCCCCCCCCCGCTCCCCCCGCCCCCCCCCAGCCGCTTTTCCCGCCCCCCCCCCCCCCTCCCTCTTTCCTTTCCGAGCCTCGATTTATCGCGTGTTGCAAAAATCTGGAACTTCGCGTGTCTAATGATGCTTGATTGTCAAGTGGAAAAACAAAAAACAAAAAGAAACGTTCGAAGTATCAGCAGCGAGGGAACTCGGGGGCTGCGATTTCTGACACGATGCATTTCCGGTAGATCGCGAAAAACAAAAAATAAATTATTTGGGCAATTTTACGGTCTCGGAATTATGCTATCTTCGTGTGTAATCGCATCGTGGAATTTCATTTCGCACGAACTTCGATCGCCACGAGAATTCTCGAAGTCGTGGAAAAGTGCAGTTCGCGTTTCAGATTTTCGGGGAAAATTGTTTGTGTAATTGAATTTTTGTGGTGAAATTAAAACGATCAAAGATATCTCGGTTGCTTGGACAAAATTGGGTTAAGGAGGGATGCTCGGTGACTTTGGGTGATTTTACTATTTATTTCCGGCAGAAAAGGCATCTAAAAAAAATGTTAAATATTCGATGACTAATGAATGACCGGCCGGAGTTCTCAGTTGCGAAAGAAAACGCGGGCGTTCATCGAACGGTCGCGGTTGATAAAAAAAAAAAAAAAAAATGAGTACGGAACGAAACGATGGGATAATTTCAGAGCGACGGGACTTGGATGAGATCGTGCAACTGCATGGAGCATCATAATCTCTTTACCGGGGATATACTGCGTTCGAGTCCTCAGACGTCGTACCACTCGCTCGGGAGTGCCTCTGTACCTGATGTTTTGACAGCCGGAAGTCAGGATAGCAGGCCAAAGAGGAACAGGCGGCGGCGGACTGAGGATCGGAAGAACCGGGGGCGGACAGGGACCGGAGGGGGGCGAGGGCTGACGTCTGCCTATGCTGCCGTCCGCCTGCCCCCGCTGATGCCCCCCGCCCTCGGACTTCTACCCTCGGACCACGTCTTCCTGGTAAGAGTTCCTTTCCGAGTGAGATTTCAAATTTACCGATTTTCGCTCTTTGCTAGACATTTGTCCAAACGCAACGAATCGATATCGATCATCCCTCGAAACATCCAAAACCGAAATTCTAAATCCTGTTAGTTGGATCGCGCGTCCACGATTCTAATATAAAAAAAAAAAACCACTCGACTCCTAATTTCCCAATTTACAATCCCCATTCGCTAAGACACGCCATTGTTCTTCCATATTGTCATTGATGAGAATCATTTGTCCGATTGCTCGATTGGTTTCATCGATATCCACGCGGAATCGATTCGACCGTTTTTTCCCTTCTTCGTTTCTCTTTGGATACCGATGGAAACTACAACGAAGGCGGGCACGTGGTCTAAGCTCAATTGGCCAATGATCCTCAGCTTGGTTTTAGCTGAAATACGTTCCGGCGAAACGTTTTTCTGAACGAAAAAAAAAAAAAAAAAAAAAAAAAACACACACACACACGGGAATTCGTTTGGCCAACAGGGCAACATGAAGCAGCACATGCTGACCCACAAGATCCGTGACATGCCGCCGCATTTGTTCAACGACTCGAAACAATCGGGCCAGCAACAACAATCGCAAGAACTCGAAAACTCGAGGAGTCCAATGTGTATGGACGAATCGAGTCTTCCACCGCCGCCACCGCCGCCTCCACCTCCACCGCCACCGATGCCACCATCCTCCATGGAATCGCCGGTGCCTGTCAAGAGATCGCCGTCCGAGGGTGACTTACCCGCTCCCAAAAGGCCCAGTGAGTACACAACGTTTCCTTTCATTTTTTTTCTCACACCGCGATTTTAATTAAAAACTCTGAATTCGGAATTATTGGATACGAAGCTGGACTATTTTGGAGCTCTGAAACGGTGTTTCTCGTTGTTATGGGAAAATCGACATTTTTTTCTTCATTTTATTATTTCCAATCCAAAGTAGCTGGTCCTTTAGTTTTCGCTTATTCGCAGCTTTTCGTCACTCTCTCGCCATTCCTCTCGCTCGCGTCTCTTCTAAGACGAAACGACGCAACAAGAAATCAAGAAATCTCGATTCTTCAACACCGTCGAATTATCAATCGCCAGAAATCCGTATCTGCGATACCGACATCAATGATGCGTCGTTTCCTCTTAACGCAAAATTCTTACGGCATTTACGCGATACTTTTCTACGTTTCGTTTGTTTTTTTTTCTTTCCATCTCCGTTTCTTTTTTTTCTTGTTTTTCTTTTTGTATTTTCATCGCGAGAAATCGCGAGAAGAAAGTTCCGGTGGAGATTTTGGTGTGAGCGTGCGTGTGCGTGTATATTTGCAGGCATGTCGAGCAAACACTTGTGCCAGGTTTGCAATAAGAATTTCTCCTCGTCCTCGGCGCTCCAGATCCATATGAGAACTCATACGGGCGACAAGCCTTTCCGATGCACCGTCTGTCAGAAGGCGTTCACCACCAAGGGCAATCTCAAGGTACACATACCGCGAACTCGATTGCATTCTTCTTTCCGCCTGACCTATGCGACACTCTTCGACGTTTATTTTCCTCTCGTAATTCTTTCATCGATTATGACCGAGCGTTGATCTTTTCCTATTTTTTTTTTTTTTGTTTTGTTTCGTTTCTTTGAGCAAACGATTAAATTCGTTGGTACATTAACGTAGAGCCTCTCTATCGCTTGCGCACTAACGCCAATGCGCACAAATATGGCCACTAACTGTTTTCACAGCGCAACTCGTTGCACGAAATTTCATTTTCTGTAATTCTATTTTTTTTTTGCTCTTTGTTTCTTTACAATCCACGACTATATCGAGATCGTTTTTTTCCGTCAGAGTTCATCCGATATTCCATTAATGTCCGTCTGACAAAAAAATAAAATATTTCTTCGCTTCGAACACTCAAAAAATAGCGGTTAAAAGAAATTGTTCTTTTTTTTTTAAACTCAACTTCCATACCTATATTTCACATCGTAAAATCGAGAAAACATCGAAAATCACTGGGAAATGTTAAAACGTCGGATAAGAGCAAGAGAATGTTTGGTCTTTCATCCAGAGATTTATCATTTTCACCCGTGTGCTTTTTCAATGAAGGTTCACATGGGAACTCATATGTGGACAAACGGGGCATCGCGGAGAGGCCGACGAATGTCTTTGGACCTTCCGCCTCTCCCAATAACGCCCAAGGATTCGGAGTTTCTTCAGCGTCGTCCTGATCTCTTTTATCCATATCTACCGGCCCCTTTTCTCAACGGAGTCCAGCAGAAGGTAGTAATAAAATAATTCAAATAATCACCAATATCGTCTTAATAAACAAAAGTATATTAAAGTTTTATCAAAATTATTTTTGAAACATCAATGAAACAGTTTCGCAATATTGTAAATAAACATAAAACCAATTATTAACGTTGATCAAATTTAATGCGAACTATCACTCGTTGATCAATAAGTCATAGAGTAACTTTTTTATTTTGTTATAAACAAGTTGGTAAATTTGTTTAGTAAAAAAAGAAACAAAGATTATCAGCAATCTCTCGAATCGTTTTCCCACGTGTTTAAGAATTGCAATTCGAACGGGGCAGCTAATTAATGATCAATCCTGGGGAATTTCAGCTGAACGAGATATCGGTGATTCAGAGTAACAACGGTTTACCGGCGCATCCGGTGAGCGCGGGAAAGTACGCGGGTCTCTTCGGCTCGATTTACGGCGGCGGTGGATTCCCGTTGGAGAAGCAACCAATGGCACCGAGCAACGGTCCCCTGTCGGAAGGGAAATCCTCGTTGGCCTCGGGCTCGATGCTCTTCCAGACGCCTTCGCCCTCCCACTCGCCCGGTACACCCTCCTCGAATACCGGCAATCAAAACTCGGCGAGCGTACCCGCGTGGAGCGGCGAAACCCTACAGCATCATTTCGAGAGGGAGGTGGCCGCGTCGAGACCGGAAAACAACTCCACGCCACCTTCCGCGAGGATTCAACCACCCTCGGGAGCACCAAGGGGCGAGGGATTGGCCGCGTGAGAAACCACCCATTTTCGCGGACGCGATACTACTTTGTAAAGATTTCGGAAGTTAGAAAAGAAAAAACTGTCGAATCCTGTCGAATAATCGCGGCGAAAGAAAAAGAAGCGAAGAAACTTTGAACTTCCGGTTTTTATAATCCGTATTTTGGATAACATCCGGTGGAAAGGTCGAATAACTCGAGGACTCCATAAACTCGTCGGAACTGATCTTTCAAGCTTTCGAAAAATCTTTTATTTTCATCACTCTTGATATTAATTTTATCCTGATTTTTTGAATATTCGAAGCATCGAAACGTTCGCGTCGTAAGTAAAAAAAAAGGCACTTTTGAAACGAGTGTCTTTTTTTTTAATTCTTCTAGATAAAGAATTTTGAAAATGCTCCGAAAAAAGCTCGAAGGTACAATTTCGAAAATCGTCCGGGCGGAAAGTATTCGAAGGGATGAGACATTTTTTCTGAAAACTCGAATATTCGTCCATCGGCCTCGGGCCAAAGATAAATGGCCACTACCCATCGCGAACGAGAAAATATTCTCAGGGGTGTCAAAAAAAAAAGAACTGTGTGTGCGAGTGAGTTCGCGAAGAGGACGGAGATTGAAAAATGTTACGCAGAAAATACGAGAGGACAATATGAAACGCATTTTTCTTTTTCGGATTCGCAACCTTTTTTTTGGACAGAATTTTGAAGAAAAAGGAAACTGAAAAAGGGCAAAAAAGGAAGATTGAGAGCGCGTATAAACGTACGTTGTGATTATCCAGTCGCGATTTATCCTTTGCATTTTCCAATATTGTTCAAGAGTTATTCTCGCCCTCTCTCTCCCCCCCTCCTCCTGCCCCACTCTCTCTCTCTCTCTCTCTCTCTCTCGTGATAGCGAACAAAACGTGGTCTCACAGCGCGAAAATTGCGCATGACGTTAATTTCATCCACGTCGCGAAGCTGGAAGCGAAGAAAAAAGAAGAGCTTTTTGAACCGAAAGAGAACAAAAATAATAACGGATTTTTCAGAATACGTGTACAGATAGAAGTGAAAGAGAGAATTGTACCAATACGTTTCGCGTTGATTTGTTTCGCGCGATCGCCCGGAGAAGACACCATGTTCCTATTGTCGCACTAGTCTTAAAGATGTAAAAAGGAAAAAAAAAGATGAAACAAAGGAGAGGAAGAAAACGAGAGGCAAAAATAAATCCCGAGAAGGGAGTAAAATGTAAAAAAAGAAAAGAAAAAAACCGTGGATTTCGGAGCGTTTAATCAAACGTGACTGACGTGAGAATTCCAAGTCCACGAATTCCCCAAGAAATCTCTTTCTTTTCCCATTCGCTCGAGGTAACCGCCGAAAATTTCATCGGCCCTTAATTCTGAAATTTCAGATTTAAACCATACGATTTTTGATCTTTTCGCGTCGATCGCGCGAAACGTGTACGAATCGCGCGACGCCTAGACTGAGCTCGGACAATATCTGTTTTTTCTTTTTCTGGTGTTTTCTTTTCTTTTTTTTTGTTTATTTTATTCTCTTTACGATGTACGAAAAAGAGACGAACGGAAATGTCCGCAGCCGCAAGACACGTGGCGTCGCGCAATTTCAATTTTTCCGACCGCATCCCCGATACCCCGTGGATCGCCATCCCCAAGCGATGTCATCCTGTCCTCGCATGTAGGCTCTAATGAAACGTAAATATTAACGGAACACAACAAAAAAAAAAAACAAACATTTAATTAATACAAACACCGTGTATCTGTACATATTTATACACACGCTCGAATCGTGTTTATAAATATATACAAATATATATTTATGTATGTAAGTAAGTACTGTATAAATATATACATATGATTATTATTAAAACTCAATATATATATATATATATATATATATTGCAATATGTACGAATGGAGGCGTAAGTTGTATACAATAAGTGTTCGACGTTACGAGACATCTTTTTCCCGGTCATCGATCATCATCGCGACCGCAAAGCGAATACCCACGAATCGACCGATTTAATGACGACATTTTAATAGAATTTATTATCTATCGCTGATCTGACGTCTTATTGTTTTTTTTTTTTTTTTGTAATTTCAACGATGTCGGATCGATGCCCGGGACGAGATAGGCGCGGAAGAGATTGGATATCGGGAGGGTAAGAATACGTGTGCGAAAGGTTTGCGCGTGTGTGTAATAATCGTAAAATACTTGTAAGTAGAAGCGGGCCCGGCAGCGCCCCTCGCTGTGATATGAGAGGAGCAGCCTGCAATCACTAAACCAATGTACTTATATCCTTGTATCATAGTATTATAATAATAAATTAATTATTATATATGAAGAAACGATCATCCACGATACTACGGAAGCGCTGAACGAAATTGAAAAAAAAAAGAGAAAAACAAACGAAATAAAATGAACGGGAAACATCATTCATCCCAGGCGGTAAAAATTCGCTGGAATGCACGACCTTCGATACAGAAATTAATGTATTTGTTATTTGTACGCTGAATCTGCATTTTTTTGTTCACCGAGTAGCAGGCGATGGAAATTTTTTAAATCGGATTATTCCTTTTTCATTCGTTGATGGAAAACGAAGATATTAATTTATTTATTTTCCCGTGTTTACTCGTAGAAGGATTAAATTGGCGTAAAATTAACTTTTTTTATCGTTTTTTGTTGATGATTAATTTTTAATTCAGCCCTTCAGTCAAATTGGGGAATTAATATTGCACAAGAAAGGCGAAAGATCTCCTTTGTTAAGTTTCGTTAGTTTTTGATTTTTTTGTCAATAAAATGTGAAATTTCGAAGTAAAGATAAAATCGATTTCAACTCTCCACGATCGGTCAAAATATTTCGTATAACGTTCAAATTAAGACTCCTTTCATCGGTCCAGCTCTTTATCTTTCTTACGAATATATTACGAATTCAAAGAGAAATATGGTAACGTATTTTTATATTTATTTCTGCACCGTACATTTCTGACGATTCAGAAGAAAAAATGGCCTTTTATTTAAATCTTTTTAAAATTCGACCCAGGTCATTTTTTCTTGAATTCTCTATCAAAAGTGCATTCAGCTAAGACATTTTATTTTACCTCCATTGTTTTTAAATAACGAAAATTCCATTCATCAGAGAACAATAATTTTTTATGTCCAGTATTTGAGACTGCTGTTTTTTTTATGACTGATTATCAAAAAATCTTTCGATTTGTTCTCCTTATCATTCCTGCAGATCAATTTAAACTGTCTCGGAGAAAAAAAAAACTTTCTCCTGCACTCGTTTAACGAGAATTTAACTTCGTTTATCCCCAATATAGAATTTATTTTTTCTTCCTGTCCAACGAAGATCGATGCAACTTTAGATCCAGCATATTTCCCAAGGTTCGCTCGAAAGTTTAGCAAGTTTACGGGGCATATTGCATATCGAGACAATTTTGTATTTATACACGAGAGAAACTGAGTAAAGTCGAGGAAAACCTCAGAATATATTTATACATTGGTGGTTAACGAAAAAAAAAAAATAACGAAAAACAGGAAACCGACTGTTACAGGGGCTCTCGTATTAAGAAATATTTCGTAGGATATTCAGTGATCGAACTGGCCCACATTTCCAAAAAGAAAAAACAATCCCGTACAAAAGACGAGGGAGGGAGGGGGAAACCCGTTTTGAAAAAGGCGTACCGATATATTTCGTGTAAGAATTAGGCAGTAGATTAAATGTAATTTGCATTGAATTAATCGACGAAAAACAAATATATCACAACAGAACACGAATGCTTCCTAATGATCGTGTACCGAACGCAAGTACGAAGCGAATCGATTGTTTCGACGATTGAACGAAAATATTGACGATTCTGTCCTCGTTTCGAATCGGAATGACATTTTTCCACGCCTGAAAGTGATCTGTACGAATGGAAGAAATATGGAGAGAGAGAGAGAGAGAGAGAGAATTGTTTATTTCGTACTTTACGATATAAAATCCCCTAGGAGCATCGTGCTTGAGAGATCGAGAGAGTTGGAGAGAAAATTAATATAAAATATTAAATCACGAGCGTTCCGATCAAAACAGAAAGTATGATTTAATTGAATAATGAAAACCGAAGCTAACGAGAATATCGAGAAAAAAAAACACTACGTATCTACGTGATGCTGTAATCTCGAAATTGAGCTCTCTGAGACTCGCTGTATAAATTCATTCGAATAATACGAAAAAAAAAAACAAAAAAAAGATCGATCCCTCGGAGCGTAATTTCATCTGAGAGATAAATTTTAAAAAAAGTTATATATCATACTGTAAATATTATTCACAAAAAAAAAACGAACGTACTGGGTGTGTATGTGTAATGGCCAATGGAGGTCGAATCAAGGAGGAATAACGCGTCAAAGACTACTTTTAATAATTAAGTACGAGCAATTGTCCTTTTTTTTTTCCTTTTTTTTGCTATAAGCAGAATCACCTAGCCGGAAAAATTGTATTTATACATACGGGAATAACGTAACGAAAAAGATCGCTGCACATCGTAACGTGAACTCTCTTGAGGGTCGTTGAACCTCATCGAATTAACGGATTAATGCTACTGTCCTGTAAAAAAAACATGAGATCTGGAGTCGTCGTAAAAAAACCGAACTACCATATGGACGTTGCAAAAAAAAAACAACGAGCTCCGTAAGATTTTATGTTTTTTTGTAAATATTGTATAATCCATGTATAAACAATTGACTTTACTATAGTTAATAATCATACGATTGTAGTCAACGGCGCTGCGAATCATTATATCTATATCACTTTAAAACAATAAACAATTATTATTATTATGATGATATTCCGATGCATCAACATCACGATTGAATATCGCGTTAATTCGCGTTTGTTCGCACGTTCAGAATAAAATCCTAATTATTCTAACGTTTCAAATGAAATAATTGATTTTAGAAAAATCATTTTCAAATCAAAATTTTTATTCCAAGAAAGTAGAGATTACTGAATTTTTTTGAGTTTAAGTATTTGTTTTAGGAACGTTTTTTAGAAACCTTTTTTCAGTACGCTATTTTTCTGAAATCAAATGCACTTTAGAAAAATCAGATTTCGGAAAAGTGGCCCGGAAGGTCGAAAAAAATTTTTTTTTTCGGTTTAATACTCTTAAAAGAGTCTATTTCATCAGAAATTTTTCGCTGATTACGAATATCAAGGAATTTTCGTCGAAAGGACTGCACACAGTAATAAAAATCGTGTTTTTAGAAGTTTTTTACGATTTTTTCATAGAAATTTCGGGTTTTTGGGGAAATTAATGGTAGATTCGTGTTCAGGGGATCAAATTACATCGTAAAGGGCCTATTAAAAAAATATTAAAAATCAAAAATTTTTTTCG
>JAPYZI010002474.1:0-23173 GCA_030523105.1 Ophioninae sp. A BG-2022a | reverse complement strand
AAAAAAAAAAAAAAAAAATAAAAAAAAAAAAAAAAAAAAAAAAAAAAAAAAAAAAAAAAAAAAAAAAAAAAAAAAAACAAAAAAAAAAACAGATAACCAGGTTTCACCGTTTTTGTCGTAACGCGTTGGTTTCAATTGCAAAAGCGTTGCAAAAATTGTACCACGACTGGTCGAAATCTAAAAAGGTCTAAAAAAAAAAAAAAAAACTGATATCCAGGTTTCTTCCGTTGTTATCGCAACGCGTTGGTTTCAATTGCAAAAGCGTTGCAAAAATTGTACCACGATAGGTCAAAATCTAAAACGGTGTACGAAAAAAAAAAAAAAAAAAAAAACAAAACGAAAAAAACGTTTTGATTCCGTGCTCCAGCATCAAGACGGAATTACGAAAAAGCTAGATATGCCCTCAGCACATCGTTCCAGCTCGACCAGTGGAGTTTCATCGCGGCAGAAAAAAAAAAAGCCAACCGTTCCTACAGCACGATTTAATAATATAACTAAGATAGCCGTGGACATTAGGTGTATCACGAGTGTTGTAACTGCGCGGAGGCAGTTACGCGGTGTACTCACGTACTCATCAGTGTAAGTGCCCCGTACGTGGATCTCCGGGACTGGCGAGGAACAGGAGTGCAGATGAGGAGGCCTTGGCGAGGAGTAGAGGGGCGGTGGGGGTAAGAGGAGGAGAAGGAATAAGGGAGAGAGAGAGAGAGAGAGAGAGAGAGAGAGAGAAACGAGAGCAACACGAGAACACTTATACCTTCAGCAAAGGCACAAAGCTTCTTCCCCTTCCCTCCGGATTCTATCGGGGATGAGGGATCTCGGATTTTCTCTCTCGCTCGTCCGCTTCGTGTTCGAACGAGTAAAGAAACGAGAAGAGGAGGAGCACGCACGTTGGGGCGAGAGATGTTGGTATAGCGAAACACTGTCGGGTGATGAGCGTCATTACCCCCACCCATTGGTTGGGCCTTCGGGGGCCGCTCTGTCGGCCATCTTGGTTCCACCTGAGCGCGTCAAAAGTAGTGACCACTCTGTGTGAGAAAGCGTGCATGTGTGGGTCTGTACGTCTGGACTGTGCGTCCGAGCTCCTGATGGTGGCTCGCTGATGCAAGACGAGATCTTGGATCCCCCTTCTCCAGAGCCTTTTATTCGATTTGATACCACATCGCCCACACGTGTACGCAGGTATAACGACGCATCCACGAGGACCGCCGGTTTGAGCACGCACGGAGAGCATCGCGTGCCGGGCGACCAACGCTAACGGTTAATTAATTAGTGGATTGATGCCGAGCTCCCTCATTCGTATTTATTGGCAATGTCGGTACGGGGTCCTTCAGTCTTTCCTCGCTTTTGGGGTATCGCGTCCGAGCAGACGTGCCTTGTAGGGTTAGATAGGTCCGTAACTTTGGTAGGACTGACATACTGCTTTACGAAGACGGTAGATGGGATCCGAAACCTCCGGCGATGCTCCAAGTAATGTACACTTTTGTCAGTGGACTGGTCTTTGATTCCAGTGAGATTGAGTGTCCGCGATAACGGATGATAAAGTTGATAAAACGAAACGTTTAATCCATGGTCTCACGTAGAGATGTTGAATCAGTGTCCAAATCTTTTTTTTTTTACTGCCACCAGAGTGTGGAGATTTTGATGAGGGATGGAACCAATCACGAATTGTTTCGTCATATAGACGTACGTGGGTGTAACGGTTGAAAATCGTTCACTAGTGTCACGAACCGTTGAATACGACAGAATAATAATAAGTTATTGATTCAGTTGAAACGATGATTCGACGCGAGGATCTATGTATCAATTTGTTCATTTTTGTACGTGGTTACATACTTCTTTGACTCGTGTTCCGTGTACTTCTTGATTTTATTTGATAAGAGATTTCAGTTTTAATTAGACATGCCCAGGTAAAAGTCTTTCACGGACGTGGAGTGTGATACTCTCGATATATGACTAATCCACTACTTCCTGTTGGCTAAACAATGTTACTCCGCGATCGAAACTGACTTCCAGGGTAATCCGGCTTTCTGAATAGTTCGATCTCCATTGGCCAGGCTTCGGACGGTCCCACTCCGGAAATCGTGTCGTCAAAGTGACAATTCCGATATTGGTCGCAATTGGTAAAACTGAATACCTCCGTGCAAGCGTTGGACGCAACGAGTCGGTCGAATGTGAGGTACGGGGCAAAGTCGTAACTCGCTTTCAACGCTTCGAGAGTTTGTTTTAGCCTCTTCTTCCGTTTCTTCCGCTATTATCGGTCTCTTCTCTCGAGATCATCCTCACCTTGTTCTCCTTTGGCCTTGCCTCGTAGCCCGTCTCTTTTCAGGCTCCTCTTCTTCCTCCTCGTCCGTTTCCTCGGCTTCTTCATCATCTTCGTTGGTCGTCCTCGTCTTTCATCCGGCTCGTCTCGCGTTTCTTCTCACTCGCCCTTCGGGCGATTTAACGAGTGAGAGGAGATGGATATACTCGGCTGGTTGGTGGCTCGCTCATTTCGCATGTACCGCAGGGCCTAGACTCTCTTTCTCTCTTTCTCTCTCTCTCTCTCTCTCTCTCGTTTACGCGCGCGCTCCTTCATTTGTTTATCGGCCCACTTTATTACCGGCAATTTGGCGCTCGCTCGCGCGAGGGTAATTTCATATTGGTTTTCTCCACCCTTCCAACCTTCTCCCTGGTCTCTCCTTCAAACTATCCACGAGGAAGCTGCGCGCTCGCGTTTCATCCGCGTGTCCTGATCTCCAACACAGAGAGCTCGCGTGCAAAACCTGTCATCATCGAACTAGCGGAATGACTCGGATGTGTGGGTACACCTACCTCGAGACCGCCGTGTATACTTGGATGAAGCTTCTTTAAACGGACCAACTACGAGACGCGAAGAGACGCGACAGAGGAACGGAGACGCTGGTGGTTGAATGAGCTCTGAGGTTTGCTACGCACCATTGACTCGTCGATGTTGATTGGGGCGCGGCGACAAGTAGGAAATATATCCTTCGGGTTTTTATAGAAAAAACGAGATTCCTCTAGGGATTGAAATTGAATTCTCAGATCAAAATTCCAATGTTGAATTCCAGGCAGAATGGTACGTACCTGATACGTTTTAGTACAGGGATCCAACACGACGAATCAGGATGTAGGCAAAAGTATACGAGAATTTGATTCCAATTGGACTCGTACGAGTATTTCTTCACGGGATTGCCCGGAGCCAACGAATTTCGCGCGATTCGTTTCGCTTCCAGCGTCCGATCCACGAGGAAAAATATTTGCGTCGGAGGAGCTGGAAGGTGCGCGGAGAGAAGAAATAAAGGCGAGAAGGATTCGGTAAGGGGAGAAGAATCGTAATGCATACAGAGGGTTTGGTAAACGAGTAAGGTGGCTGAGCACATACGCTCGGGGTGAAGGTGATTTAAAACACTGACCGGCACCACGCCCCCGCGCAAGAGCCTCGCGACCTCGCGAGACCTGCCTGCCCGGGGTATGTCTATACCCAGGTAAAAAGCTAAAAAGATTACGGTGAGTTGCGCGTTTTGCACCTTCAAAGCCCGGGGCGACCGAAAAGGCGGACGCGTCTCGAGCGAAAAATCACGTGGTGTTGGCCAATCTTCAAACGGAGAACGAGAGAAGAAGGTATGCAACGTCCGCACGCCGGGCGGAGTAAATGAAGACGCGAATAATCGGAACTCGCTCTTCGCGAAAATAATTATCCGCTTTGGAAGCCTCGTTCTCTGCTAAAGCGAAACCAACTCGCTTGGTTCGACGACATGGAAGTTTCAATCGTTTCACCCTAAGAAAAGTACCATAACCTAATTTTTGAGCACAATTGTAATTATTAAATTCTCCGAAGTGTTATCAAGATTGGACGCAGCCTGAACACGAGACGACAAATTACAAATGAACCAGCGATCACCCAGCCGAGTACTGGTTCAGTATAACGCTGCCTGCAGCAAAAAATCTCTCGATGAGTAATCTTACCAACGCCGTCAAATCTTCAAAACACTGTTGGTTTTGGCTGTCTCTCGTAACATCCGAAAATACCTTCGCCGCGGAAGCCCAAGGGCTTAGACAGCTCCTTTTTCGGTTGTTTCAACAATATCGTCACGCGAGAAAAGTTTGTTCAACGTGTGCAATTTTTTGTTTGGCTTTTCATAACGAAGACAGAAGCCCGAGTTTTCGAGAAACCGTTGAACCCACAGTTTCCACCGTTTACTTTACCAATGAGGCGAAAACACGAAGGCAACGACAAATCCTAGACGGTCTTTGAGCTGTTTGAATAATACCTCGTCAACGAAGGTACACGCGAGTTCGATGATCGCTGGGTTGGTAGTTTTCAGCTCAGTGAGTACAACGGTAGGCGGGCAAGTGATAATCTGCAGGTGACTGTAACAATGGTACGACGGTTGAGTACGGAGTCGGAGAGGCAAAGCGGTGCCTTAGCAAACAGCTTAACGTTCAAAGCCCCAAGTTTTGTAAACGTGGTACAGAACCGGTACCGCAGTGACAAATACAAAAATTATCCAGTTAACTTTGCCTCCCTCCCATCCGAGAATATATTTTCATGGGATTTAATTCCGTTCGTATCTTTTTCTCATTGAAGGCACGTGGTGAGTAGGCGTCAATGGTTTTAACGAGAACTTTCGGTGCTTAATCCAAAAGGGATTCTCTCTAGCTGGAAGGGTGTCCATGCGGGTGAAGGGATTCGAAGTACATCGGGAATCGTTTTCCCCAAAGTGGATTTCTCTCTTTCTGCCTTCTTAATACGACAGTCAAAAGTTATTCTCAGGGCCTGTTAAATCTTGCTAATCCGAGACAACGATGAGTTTTCCACACTAGGTCTAGTCAAACGAAGTCCCCGTTGGAAATGTACTTGGAACAACGTTAAAAGCCAAATGGACGATATTAGTGGCCTAAGATGGATGAATGATCGCTGGGAAAGAATGGATGATTCCTAGCCCACGCCCCATCAGGCGTTTACCATCGTTCTTTAAATCTTTGCGGAAAGCAGTGGATAGGTTGGTCCCTGGCATGTCATTTCTAGCCTCATCAGGAGGCAACTTCGCGAAGCGTCACCATCATCGTAATTCTTGAATTAACTGGCATCAGGTGTATGATTTTGGCGAATCTTTATCTCCGTAGGGGCGTTAGGAAGTCCCAACTACATACCGGATGTAGATGGTTTTTCGTATCGAAAAGTCTAACCAGAGGATGCTCGAGGATCGTTTGGGTGGATGAATATCAAGGCCCCATTGGAACACAATCAGTAAAGCCGCAACAAGAATCCAATTGAACTGATAAAACTATTTCTACGTGGCTAGCTTTCGAAACGAAAAACGCAAATTTCAATTGTTTGGCGATTCGTTGGTCTATCTGTGGAATAGCAAAACAGTTTAGGGAAGTCGATGATACGTGTGTGCGTGCGTTGAGGCTTCTCATGTTCGCTGGTTATAATAATATCGGAGCGCTATAATTTTTGGGATATGAGCACCGTTAAACTCAGGAGGGTAACCAAGCCGCCAGGGACCCATGAATCACACCCTCGTTAACCAACACGCTCTCGTGTATACTTGGCCTGCACCTTCGGTGTACCACCACCGGGCGGGCCAGCCTCTTTCCAATCGTTCTTCTCTCTCGTTCCCTCTCTCTCTCTCTCTCCCTCCTTCTCCTTGGTTTTATCGAGTCTTCTCGACTCTCTTCCTCCGCCTTGTTCACCGAAGATTCACCGTGGCTCACACGATCGACCCAACACCTCGTGGCGAACGCTGAAAACCTGATTCTCTCCGGACTCGCTCGTGTTTAATTCGTGGCATTATTTTCATCAATAAGACGGTAATCTTTGTGAAACTGACAAATGTTTCCGGAAGAGAAAGCTCGCGTTCGGGCTTCGAGAAGAACGAGGATAGTTAAGGATCCCATATGTTTCGGGATGAGGACGAGAGGCTGATGTACGACGTAGAGTTTGGGGTTCGAATTCGTTTTGGTAGTCGATTGAAAAGCGTTCGTGGGTTAACAGCGGGAGGGCCTTGACTAATGGAGCCAAGCTAATTGCTAGCGAAGCCAAATCAATCTCGAGGATAGTTGAGTTGTTAATACAGAGGATTGTGGATTGCTCTAAGCGCCAGGTCTTCCCCTCTTCGTCCGTTTCGTTCTTTCTTCGGATCCCGTATGAAGCTGCGTCGACACTGGGAGTGTCGACAGTTATCGAAAGATGAGGAGAGTAAATGGAAGGTCGCGCAGTTTGGATCACGTCCTGGCGATGTTCGGTCATCATCGGGATCTCGACAACAGTTGGGACGATGAGAACGAGAGAAACGAATGAAGAAGCGAGAATAATTAATAAAATGTTGTTCCTTCAAGGGCGTCGGTGAAACGAAAGGACTTCGTGTCTTTATGATATAAGAACGTATACGTACATTTGTATATATTACCAGCGGCCAGTTATACCAATATAGTGGAGGTTAAGGCAGGTTGACTTATGGAGAGAGGAGAAGGAGGAGGAGGAGGACGTCTCAGAGGAGAGGAGAAGGGTGGACGGCGATGAGTTTACTTTTTGCCGGGCTCTAATTAGAGGCCAATTATATCGAGCAGGCGTTCGGTCTCTACCACACAATGAAGCGAAACTTTGTGCGCGCGCACGTTTAGTATCGATGCGGAGAGTCGATTAACTCCTTATTTGTTGCGCGTTTTGTTGCCTTTTCCCCGCCTCTGGGGTTCTCGCCCCTTCTCCGCCGGGTATCTTGAATAAATATTAAGGTGCTTCCACAACGCGACGGATAAGTGATAATCTCAGGCGTCTTGAGGTCGTACATCACGGCATCGAGGTGAATGTTATTCAGTGAAGAAAGCCTCGTACGAATCCAGATGCATCAAATGAGATATCAGACTAGCGTATTATTACATATTCATCTTCAAGGATTCTCCGTACACCCTTCAGGGCTTTTGAGTTCGTGTATCTTTTACCCCCTTCCTTGGATGGTAACTCTGACATTTCTAGGTTCTCCAACGCTTCGGGGAACGCCTGAACCCCCTTTTTTCCCGATCTCCTACGGCATTTTTAATTCGCAGGAGGGCCCAGGGAAACTGGCGATAGCTTCGCTTCAGACTGGAGTATCGCGAAACGCTTGGAACTGGAAATTCAGCGGAATTCCCTCCCGCTCGCTACCCATCGCGTGAGACGTTCCGCCGTCGTCACCCATCCGAGTAGTGGCCTCGACCAAGATCGACACTAGCGATCGCCGCATACCGCGCCTCCACTACCATAAAAATCCAATAAAACGAGAGCTACACGGTACACATAATTATACGAAAAAATCCGGTCGTCGGGCAACCCATTCGCGAAGAGAGCTCCGAACGTCTAAACACGATACGTGTGCAACGTCCCATAAAATAGTCGTAATCGAGTAGTTGCGATCTATCGTGGCCATTATACCAAAGTCAGACAAATTCGAGCCCACTAATAAGCTTACGGGCGCTATAATGACGAAGCTCTCGGAAGCCGCGGGGGTTCGCGAGGGATCTTGATAATGCGTTCCTCCTTATACATCTTATACATACGCAAACATGCATATATGCATATCCACACACACACACACACACACACACACACACACACATAGAATTCACAATACGCTTTGAGTAGTAAATATGCATGGCTGCGCATCAAACACGCTCCCGTCCACGCAACGACGTCGTCATACACACATATACAACTATTCGACTTTTACCTATGCGTGTGTTTGTCCGCCAAGTCTGAAATGGACACGATGCGCACGGATATAATAGTGCGTCATGCGCACTACTATAATAGACATTTCATATGCTAATTCTTTGATTAACAATCTCGGAAATGTAGGTAACTCTGTACATTGCTGAACGCCTGTGTGTAGGAGAGGGTGGGGATGCTGAACGTAGCTATCGATGAGCGCATGTGTAGGTTACTTGCACCTGTTTATACATGCACACGTATATGTTCATAGACGTTCATCGGTTGGTGAAAGAGGGGATGAAAAATGACCAAAATCGGCTAGCGGCATTTGTGATTTCTTTGCCGGGTTTCCGGCAGCACAGAATTCGTCACAGGATGATGAGGACGTGCCACGGGGTGATTTGGTTTACGATTTCGATCAACATTTGTGATGAAAAGTTTCTTGAAGTCAACGTCCGATTTTGCAACTTCGCTCGAATTGAACCCAGAAAAGTGGACAACAATTTTTCGAGTACCCCTTTTTTTTCATGTTATCCATCCACGGATCTTTATCCCGAAATAAGTTCACCATTTCCCGCGCCAAAATTGTACACTTTTCGAATCGTAAATATCATCAAGGTGAAACGAAATCAGCTCTTTCCTCCCTCAGACCTCAACCTACACAAAACCAAGGAATTGTCATTCGTAAGATTAATCCCTGCAATCCTGTTTCCAAGGTAGAAGCTTCTAACGCTTAGAAACGGACACCCCAGTACGCGCGATTCTTCCTTGGAGGCGTTCGGGATCGATTCATTTGACCGCGGTAAATATACATCATTGATCACGCGGAGGGACTATCGCTTCGTGTATCTTGGGTGGATTGCCGGTCCATCTAGGTCTACAATCGTCGCGATCGGGTAAGCAAGATGCGAGGGTTGTCGCGCAGTGCGTGGCCACGATCACACCTCTCGTCGCTGTGGGACGTCCGCCCGAGAGGAGAGACTTGATTAAATTATGGCATCCCGCGTGCGCTCCATCGGACAAGTCAGCGGGACCTGTTTCGTGCAATCTCCAACCTCATGAGTCTTCATTCTCACGAAACCTGGCGCTTGGATTCACGCGGTACGATGTACGATGTATCGGCCTCGAAAACGTCGTTGGCTCGATCAAGGCTAATAGGTTCTGTCATGGTCGATCGTTATGAGTGACGAAGTAAGTTGGAGCCGCCATTTCTAATTCACTGTATTCCCGAATTCAGTCGGTAAAGTGTCCGGCACCAAGTTTTGTTTTGCTCGGTCACGTGAGTCACGTGAGTCTTCGGTGTGTCTCCGGTGAATGTGCAGTTTCTGTACGGGAGAATCGTGGGCTCGAGAGCTGTGGGCTCGATTTTCTCATTTTCGGGCTGACCCGAAATCGAGCACACAAAGAAACCGAAAAAAGTCTATAAATCCATCGTGTGGGACATCCGAACCTGGGATCTCAACACCACCGAAAAATGATAATTGATCAACATATCCAAAGTCAATAGGGTTTCCTCAATGACGAGCAGCTTCCACAAAGTTTTCTATTTACCCCAGCTAATATTCACGATCCCCAAAGAATTTTGTACAATCACGTCGTATCGCTTGCACCGAAATTTGTCCTGACTCGTTAAACCACAGGCTCAACGTCAGCTTCTCGCCCTAATCGGTACCTATCAAGCTTTTCACTATCAAATGATTTCACTACGAACTCAACGATCGGGCATCGACGAAGAACATCGGCTGGATGGCCGAGAATTCACGAGCCGGGGATTCTACAAAATGGTCATGGAATAAAGGAATCCGGCAATGAAAAATAGTGCTGCAACGAGGAACCTCGCACATATAGGGGCATTTGTAACCGCAAGAGAGAGAAAGAGAATAAGCGTATGGCTGGTATAGCCGTGTGTCCCTCTGGCACAGTATGATGCCGATCCTATCTGAACCGGCTAATATAGTTGTCGTGAATATCTTAAGGCCCGGGGCATTGCATTCCGCGCGATAGCTGTCTCTACCGATTCCTGCGCGGTGGTGTTGGTGCATGCCGTTTGCCCGCGGGTCGCCGCGGGGCGTCCATTCGATCTGGCGAAAGCATCTGCTAATTCGGAATCATGGGAATTTGATTGGGAGAGGGTATGGGGGTTGCGGCTATGGGACGACGAGTGTCCGGGCCAGTGTGAAAAAGAAAAACCACTCTCGCAGCGAACGGGTCTCGAAAAAGTTTCGTCGTTTATTCGCACCCTGACCCAACGCGCTTTCTGTCCTTTCTTCCCTCATTTCTTTTTTCGTTTGGGAATTTTAACTCAATTTTATTCATTCCGTTCCAACAATTTCGACCAATTGTTTTGCTTGTCGGCCACGGTCCCGAATATTGTTTCGTGACATGTATACGGAGATGCGAGAATACGTACGATGTGCCGAGGTGCAATAAAAATGGGAGTAAAGGAGCATGCTTTTTTTTTGACACGATCGCATATCGAACGTAATATTTACTGGCGTGGGGTTTTCATAAATACTTGGTTTTTCGTTCACTTATTCGGGTACTGAAACGCTGAAAACTTAATATCAGGTGTAGTCAAAAAAAAATCCATGACTTTTCCAATAGATGGGTTTAGTTATCTGTATCTCGCGTTGTACAAGCTTTGTCTGGTTAGACTAGATGGTATTAGAAAGATGAGATTTCGTACTGAACGAACTATCCGGACAGTTTTGTGATTGGTTGACTTCACAAAATAATGGATTTCTTTTTACTCCAACTAATGTATATAGGAAAGGCGTACTCACTTATCAAATACTTTGGAAACGCACCTGATCCGATAGAATTGCATCAAGCTTGAAAAACTGATGCCAAGGAGACGGACGTATTCTATGTCTGGCTTGAAGTCACCACGTGCTCTTTAGACCGAATTCTCCTGGTGCTGTTCTTGCTCGATTTTCGTGAGAAGTTTTCACTACATGAAAGAAAAAAAAAAAAAAGTATGTAAGGGCACGAAGGAATAAATTGTTAAGAATTTTCACATTCCAAAAGTCACTGGACGTCTTTCATCATCCGGATCAGCAAAAAATTGGATGAAACGGCAGTTTCGCTAAGGATCTTGATAAAATGGCAATTCCATCAGGAATACCTACTGGTGATTTATTTTTGTTGTTTGCAACGACAACAATTTTGAATTATCAGTTTTGTCGAAGCACGTATCTACGTTTAATATTTTCCGGAGAGCGAAGACGAGGTGATAAATATACGTGCTCTCCCGTAATTGGACGTTTAATTGTCGTACATAGGCCCGAATAGGGAATATCCGTGTTACGTTCTTGTAATGGGCGCCGCGAACAGGTTTCAAGCGAAAACGGGAACAGCAGCTCGGCCAAGGGAGAACGGGGTGAGATAAAAATTGAGAATGTAGCCGCGTTCCGAGCGCGGCTCCCTCGGGTCACACGGAGAGCGTCTCAATTAATTGCCGCGACTCATTAGGGCCCAAATTCAACGCCTTATTTGGGTATCGCGGGTTACCGGGGTCCAAATTGTCAGGGAGTTTATCGCGATTTGGATATTTTTTTATTGCACACATCGAAATCGGAAAGTTCCAAATATTTATCGAATTCTTTATTGGAAATAAAAATGTCTTATTTCATCGAGCAAAAAAAAAAAAAATGGAAACGAGTCCTTCGAAATTCAAAATCGCAATTGAGAAATTTCAATCTTTCGTAAAAGAATATTTCAATTTTCCCTTCTCGTTTATAATGACGACTGTGTTTGCGTATTTTTTTTCGCGATTTTTTCAAAGCTAAATATGGATCGATCCTTCCGTAACATCGACGGATCTCTCCAATGATCATTCACGTTTGGAAATTGGCGGGGAGTCTTATCAACTTCATTACTCAACAAGCTTCCGGATATTGAACGAAAAAGTCACGATTTCTCCGGTCCATAAATATGTACACTTGTCATTGGTGATGACACCATTAAAATTAGCTCGTCCAATGATAAAAACGATAATTCAATAATCCGTTTTCAATTTATCGCGACAAATAGGCAAGAACTTGAGAATTTCCGTCTCGTCTTTACGATTAATCGTTCGGGACCTCGAGTGCCATTTACGAAACAATTTTGCATCGTATCGGCGGGTCTTTTTATATGAAAAAATAAGAAGCAACGAAACGACGGGAATTGAACGTCGATTTATACACTAACACGTACAATATAAATATAAATATAAATATATATACAGCCAGTATAATAATCGCGAGGCGATAAGTCAAAGCGAGCGTATCTTCATCCACAATTTTTTTTCTTTCGCTCGTACACGCATGCGAGCCGGGCGAAGCGAGATGAATCATTTGGGGCGATCGATCATCTCCGGATTCCTCGAGCGAGTTTAACGTGTCCACTCGGCCGGTTGGAGTTTTAAAAAAGGTCGTAACTCGCTCCGTTTGACTTATCAAACGTGGCGGACTTGTGGCCTTTTCTCGGTAATTTCGACGCGAATAATCTGGCCTGTGGTCACACAGGATCGTGCTCCGGGGATCGGGAAGTTCCAGCTACGTGAAATGACTCTCTTTCTCTCTCTCCAGTTCCTTTTCTCTTCAGAACGAAAGATCGAGCGCGCACGCGCGTTTGAACCGTTTTGCTGCGAGCGCGAGATCGGTTACGGTGATTCGCAGGATCCTGGGCACATTTCTCGCATTTTTTCGGATTAAAAAAACAACAAATCCGAGGACACGTGTTGCTGACGCGAAGACTCGTAGGTTTTATTGGAATTCGTTGGATATTTTGTGCCGCGAGTCTTTTCGTATTTTCTGCTGTATTTCGGTGTATATATATATATATGAGAGGAGGGGTGATTTTGAAGACATTTGAGTTTGGGGACTCTTCTCCTAGCTTATCGTTCTTGGAACTAATTTTATTATGAATTTTCTGGTTTATTTAAAGATCGAGCGACAGAATTATTGACAGTACACCCGATTGCTTATTATTACAATTATTATTGAATAATTATTATTGTTTACTATTATTGTCACATATGAAGCATGATTATTATTTGCACCTCAATTATTATCATTACTTAGACCAAAAACTCAAAGTTATTAAAAGTTGTAAATTATTTTCGATTTCATATAATTAGATTTTTAAATGCCAGTATTTTATGTAGAATTTGTACGCCGGTTCTTAAAGGTTTTTTAAAAATCCGGAATATTAAATTGGCTCGGGTATAATCCAGCTCAGAAGAAAGATTATTCTCTTCGATCCTTCGCTGGATAGCAAATTTTACTCCGATCGAGTTCTACGTGAAAAATGAGTAACGAATCAAAATTATTAGGTACTGAAAATTAGTAATAAATGAAAAAGACGATTTTTTATTAATTACCAAAAATGAGTAACGAATGAGACTGGCTATTTTTTTTACTCATTACTAAAAATGAGTAATAAGCGAAAATGTCTAATTGTTAATCGTTACTAAAAGCTAGTAAAAAGTCAACATTTCCAATGACTGGTGAAGATAAAATGATGAATTACTAATTAAATAAGTAATAAGTGATAATTAGTCATTTTACATAAACAAAATAGTCGAATACCCGTTTGCTGGATCGAATAATTTTTTAGTTTTTCAAGCAGTCTAGTGTACTAGTTAAAAAGCGAATCATCGGGTCATTCGGTTAGATCGGCATTGGTGTACATTGGTATAGTTGGTTACGTTAGCTCGTCGACGGCGTTAACGAGATTCAAATGCCATTTCGCCTCTCCGCATAACTGATCTCATTCGTTACCGCAGTTAGGCGAAAGTAAGACCCCCTGCCAATTACCGGATCTCAACGCTCCGGTTTCCCGACGAAGATAATCGCGGGCGGCACTGGTTGGTATCCTTGATGCTGGGCCGCTTCCCGATCGTTGGCCCAATTTTATGTACGCGCGTATACAAACGTGTATACGTTCACAAATGGATCTGGTAACCAACCGTCAGGAGTCGTCCTTTTTTTTAGGTCTCCACCGTATATACATATATATATATATATATTTATATCGACGTTCTATTATCGCGTCCACATCGGTGTAACTACGTCCGCGTATGTTTATATATGAGGATTGGCTCCAATAAAAAACGAAAAAATAAAAATTTCGACGGCCAGAGTCGTTAATTTTCCAACGATCCTATTTCCCTAATTAATCGTAGCCTCCGGCGATCGCAACGGCGAGGAGGACGATGACGATACCCGAGTAATCTCACAGAAGCTCAGGTTGAAAAAACTTCTCTTCCGCCTTTGAGATCAGCTAGTTTTATTTTCCTCTTCTTACATCGTGAGTCCTTTTTTGTTGCTATTTCGTTCAATTTTTTTTTTCTTTTTTTTTTCCCTTCCTTAATCGCATCGACTGATCTCGTTTGTTTTTATTGTTCGACGAGAGCCGTTTCCGTATACTTTTGTCATTTTTCCAGTAAAATTAAAAAAAAAAAAACTCGATAAATTCAATTTTTGACAGCGCGGGTGTTTCGTTCGATCTCGTTTATCGTTTTTCAAAATCGAAAAGACATCGAAAAACGGAATGGAAATTAATTTTGTTTCTTGTTTCATAATCGCAACGAACGAATCGGAACTCTGTTTCGTTTCAATGATTCGATAGCTACCTGCCAATGTCAACGATTTCTGTCATCCACCTAACCTTTTCTTTCCCATCAAATAATTTTATACGAACGACGAAATATTGCCGGAAACGAGTTGCCGAAACATTAGAATTCATCGCGAAGCACTTTATGGATGGTAGAGCGCTGATTGCGGGGACACGGGAGGTAAGCGCGTGCACGTACGGAAGGCGCGCTACAAAGAACCCTAATCGTTGCGTCGGTAAATCCGCGACGATATATCCGATGTTGCGATGAGGGCATCGATATTCTTTTTTAGGGAACGAAGAGAAGCGTGATCCTGGATATTCCTTCCATAATAATTGCTTCACGAAACGCCTCCAACCCCTCCCCCCGCCGTGTTCTTCGTCTTTCCCGTTCTCTGTCTCTCTCGTTCCTGGATTATGTATCGTGAAACCGCCAAGTGTTGTATCTACCGAGAAAGATGACGATTTAGCACGCCGCGCGTGGTGGCCCGTTGGGGCGGGGTGGTCGGGGGAACTCTCGCGAGTGCAGACGATTGTAGAATCCTTGAGCACTTTGGCGCGAATGGTCGATGACTCCCCATCGTGGGAAGTGTAAATCACACGGCAGAAGAATGAATAAAAAAAAAAATAAAAAAAAAAACAAACAAGAAGAAAAAGAAAAACAACAACAACAACACGTAAATAAGAAATAGGGATCGTACAAAAAGATTCGAGACGACGCTCCTGGTTATGCGCGTATGTTGACAATTTCACTCGCGAGTTACAATCGTGGCGAGCTCTCAAATGCGTCGTTGAATACACGGGGGAAATTGACGTACTTGGAGAAAATGAGGAGCGAGTGGGCTTTTATTGCGCGCGAGGTTGATCAAGCCGATCTATTGAGAACTTGGGTCTCGAGAATATCTCGTTTCCTCTTTGCGTTTTTACTCCGTCTCTCTCTATCTCTCTGGGTGTTAAAAATATTTGTGTATTCGAGTACGTCTGAGTACTTACGTACTAAGTATAAGTCTATGTAGTTAAGGTTTTGCGTATATCAGTGTGTAAAAGGTTTCTCTAAAAAGTGAAGTAGCCTTTCAAATTTCGCGGTCTATCGTTCTTTAGATTTTCGATTTTTTGTTTCATGATGGTACACGTGTTTCCGATAATCTATCATTTTATCAGGTATTTCGCATATTTACTTTGTTTTTGATAGGTGGAAATATTATACGTGTTTTTATGTATCAAGTGTATTATATATAAGGGTGATTAGTTTTAAGGGGACAAAATAAATATTGATGACTGAAACAATATTATTTCAAGAAAAATAAAAAGTTATCTTATTTTTCGAGCAACCCTCGTATGGTATCTGAATATGCAAATATTCGTGTATGTGAGTATCTGTTACGATCGAGTTGAAAAAAAATACTTAAATGCATATGCATTTGAGTATTGAAAACTTAGATGCGAGTTATAAATATTCGGGTATTCAGATGTTTAGATATAGAAATACTTAGACATGAATATATACATTAGTACTTAGATATTTATATACTTGGATATACAAATATTGAGATACTTGGATACACAAGATACTTAGGCAAATAAATACTTCGACATGTATGAGTACTTAGACATTTATTTATTTGGATATATAAATATTGAGATATACTTGGATACATAAGATACTTAGGCGAATAAATACTTGGACATGTATGAGTACTTAGATATTTATCTACTTGGATATAGAAATATTGAAATACTCAGACATAAATATATATTAGTACTTAAATATTTATATACTTGGATAAACAAATATTGAGATACTTAGGCACATAAATACTTGGACATGTCTGAGTACTTAGATATTCATATACTTGTATATGAATACACCGAGATACTTAGATACATAAATACTTTGACATGTACGAGTACTTAGGTATTCATGTACTTGGATATAGAAATACTGAGATACTTAGGTACCTGCAGACAAAGACGGACACCGAGAAAGACAGAGCGAGAGAGAGAGAGAGAGAGAGAGAGAGAGAGAGAGAAAGGGCTCGTTCGTTTACGAAGCACGCTCTCGCCGAGACTTTAAACCGAGTGAGAATCAAGGGTGAACGAGCGGGCGAGTTTTACGCGCGAGGTTGCCCAGCTCTTACGAATGGCTTATTAATCACGCGGGGACAATGGAGACAGCACGGGAGTTTTACTGCGCGAACGAGAGACTCCGCACAGTCACTACTTTTTGCCCTCTCGTGAGTTTCGTTTTTCGTCCTTTTCTTTTTATTCCCCGTTTATTTTTTCTCTCTTTACGAGACGTTGACCGTAGCTACCGGGAAGCTGTCGATTGATCATCGAACGTGCGAGTACGCGCGGCCACGCATCTCTCCTATTTATCGTAGGGCTGCGAGGACGACCGTGGAAAAAAAAATCAAAAAAAAAAAAAAAAAGAAAAAATCAAAAAAGAAACATCGAAAAGTGCGCGCTTACAGAACACGTCGTAAACACTCGCGCACACGTATTCGCCGGTGTGCGTGACGCGAGAAAAGACACGAGCGTTCGTGAAATACGGTCGAGGTGTGACTAATATGCCTAATGAACGAAATGGCACACAGGAAGGAACTGCCGCAGGGCGACGAAGTTCCGCGGACGTTGAGGTCCGTAGAGATATTTTGTTTTTGATATTCAGAAGCTCCTCGCACACCCGGAAGCCACCGAAGGTCTCGGTCCCGCCTTTTCTTCATTTTTTTCAAAATCGATTTCTTTACCGAACTTCGGTGGTGCACAACTGAGATTTTATCCAGATATGATTTCGATCAAAGTCCCGATGGTATTTGTCCTCGTGACGTTCGTTTTGTTCCGGCGTCTGTTTTTTTTTTTTTTTTTTTTCAGTTTTTGTATATTTATGGAGAATAATGGAGGACAAGATGGAGAGATTGATGGAGAGGGAGGGGAAGACAGAGCTGAATTTTCGTCAGTTTAAAAAAATTATATTCTTATTTTTCAAAACGGTCTTTTCGTAATTCAATGAAATTATTTTTTCAATACCATTCGAATTGTTTCTTTTTAGTCATTTTTTTAATTGACAATTTTTAAGTATTCACAAATTCGAAGTATTTAGAAAATAATATGAAGAAAAGAAAACTCGAAAGGAGTAAATCAATTTTTTTCTTTACATTTTTACTGTATTTTTAGACTTCCAGGCGTAGTTTTGTTTGTTAATAATCATTTTAGTGCGTTTTTCATAAATCATCATAGTTATATTTTTAATAAATTCATGCAAACATTTTTCCGGCTTACAAATTCACCGTTCGTAAATTTTTTCTTTCACCCAATCGTGAATCGTAATGAATATAATCCGCTCAGGAAAAAAAAAGAAAAAATAACAAAGAAAGCAAAAACACACGTCACGGATTTCCGTGGCTCGTTTTCGTCGTGTAATCGTTTTTCGCTCTCAAATTACACGATGCTCGACACGTGTCGGTCTCTGTACGGAGTATTACCAATAATGGGTCTAGTCCCATTCGGCGCAGGTCTGCGCAGCGTCTTACGACACCGCACGGGATCGTTTTTCGTGAAAAATTCGATGGTTCCTATAGAAGGGAAACACGTGTAGTACGAGTACACGAGCGTAGTAAAAGAGAGAGAAAGGAAGATGTGGAGAATAAGGTCTGCGATTTACGAATATACAAGCAGTGTTTTTCGATTGGTAATATCACGAATAAAAGGTGGGCCGATTAAGTCTCGCGGGCAATTTGGCATTTGGAAGGCGTTGCGCGTACAATACGCGCGGACAAACTAGTATTCGAGATATCACAGAGAGGTAGAATCGTTCGCGGTCTGCGTGTCGTATGATCGGTAAATCGTGACTCCCGGAGTTGTGGGTATGATCATACGATAATTTCTAATACAGGTAGCCTTCGAAGGTTGTCGGAGAATTTTACGCCTATTTTATGAATATTGTCATAAACAAAGTGAAACTTACAGCCGAATTAATTTTTACCTTCTTTAATGAAGAAAAAAATAAATTCCTCTAAATAAATTTTAAAAAAATAATTTTAAAAATCCTTTTATACCCAAATAGTTGAAAAAAAAATGGAATAAACCAATCATTAATTAAATGCAAGTTTAATTAATTTTTGGTTTACTCTATTTTTTTCGTTTAATTAAATGTAATACATTATTTATAGATATTAATATAAAAGAATACACCACGTTAAATTGTGGAGTGAAAATTGTATCAATCAAATACCATTGACGGTACAATTATTCATTTTTAATTATTATCAATTATTATTAACTATTAGTTCACTAGATTAGAGATTTAATATTTTGGGTTATGAATACCCGGTGATTTTATCAATCTATATCTATAAGCCATCAAAGTCTCAAAACTATCGGGTTTCCGTTGAACGTTGATGGGCCAAACTAAGTTAAGCGGTCACCTCTCCGAGTACTGGTCATCCGCGACGGACTCGAATTATTACTCCAAGTATAACGGAGGAAAGTCTAATTTATTCGTAATTGGAAAAACGGAAGATTCCCAATACCTTGGCAACGGATAGTCGTCTTTGGGCCTCGAAACACCGTGACCGTTACTCGATTGTCGCGTAACTGGAAAAGTCATAAAAAAAAAAAAAAAAAAAAAAAAAGAAGAGATTGCGTCGGGACGAAAACGCGTACGGCTTTGTACGTTTCATGTACGAACCCGTACATATACGTATAAGTATACATTCATATTTATACACACACACGCGCGCGCGCACGCGCATGCGCACATGAAAAAAGGCGCACGCCGCGTTTATCCATAAATAATTCATGGGCCTCTCGTGTCCCGAGCTGTAATTTGATTGCGGAGGCGTCGGTTAAAACTTTGGCGCCCCTCCCGTCTCTCCGTTTAACAGGCAGTTTTTCGTTGTGTGTGGTTTTTTTTTTTTTTTTTTTTTTTTTGTTTTTTTCTTACACGAAGATTCACGCGAGACCATAATAGCACCTACACGAAGTCATTTTGCGCGTGATATCTCTCTGTATTTTACGTGTAACTCTTTTGGTTAAACCTTTTCCCCACGATGGTATACGCGTGTACGCGTTTATAAATTTAGTACGGAGTGCGAAACGTGCGAGAAGTCGCAAGCGTGTGCGCTTCCCTCGTGCGCGAATTGCCCCCTCTTGCCAACGGGAGAAATAGGTGGAGAGAGAAAGAGAGAGAGAGAGAGAGGCTATCGTCCCGGACAATCGCGCTATTGTTGCCCGAGAGACCGCTCTCGCCCCCAGTACCTATATAATTAAAGATACGATCTTCACGGGATTATTCATTTGCGGCCGATCGGGAAGACTCTCTCGCGCGCGCCCCCGATTGCCAAGAGTCGTACTCGCGCCTCTCGGCGAAACTTTTTCTTCCTCGATCTTTCTTCGTTTCCTACGTTTTGTACACACTATCGTTTTTTGTATTCTCGTATGCTCGTTTAAAAAAAAAATATATATATATGTATACAGTCGAATCATAATTATCGGCATACGGAAATACATCCTTCTCTCCCAGTGTTTATTTTTCTTGTCGCCCAGAGATTTGTAATTTTCCATCCGAAGCATGTCGATAATGTCACTGCCGCACGAGTGACGTGCGAGCAGTAATGGAAAACTGTTAAGATCAATTTGAGACAAAAATTCAATACTTATATATATGTAATTTAAATAAATCGAGGGGGAAATCATTTAATATGTTTCGTTGTCTATTTACGTTATTTATATGTATTTTTTTCGTTTAGATGAATTATTGTTGTTTTATATTTATTATTTAATTATGAATAAAGTTTATTTTCTTTCAGTTCGGGTTGTTAATTGCTTTTATATTTTGTTGCGATTATTTATTGCAGGTAAATGTGGGATCATTAAATTTCTTTCCTTACGGATGTGTTTGATTTATTGGTTGATTTTGTTGCTCGGCTTACTGTTTATTTAGCTTGAATATTTGATAAACTTTTTTGTTATTGTTGTTATTTATTATAAGTACGCGAAGACGATTATTTGATTTTACTTCATTCGGTTTATTCGTCGGGTCAATGTTTTGAAAAATGATTTATTTGTTACATCATATTTTTGTACTACTTATTTATTAATGTATTAATTAATAAATAAATATATATGATTATATATACATTATATTATTTAAATGTTCGATAAATATTGTTTATTTAATATTTATATATTTATTTGTTTACGAATATATTCAAAATTGTATTTATTATTCGAGTTGGAAAGCTCCAATCGAATGTCCAGACATTTTTCGAACGCTAACAGTAGACTAGCCTCTTAAAATGATAATCGAGTGAAGAAACGAAGAATTTCCGATCGCTTTGCAAAGCTCCAATCCTATTGGAAAATATAATCGTTGCGCGGTTTATCACATTCTCGCGTGTGACCGGAAATCGTTGCAGGAGTTTCGAGGGAGTAAGAAAGAACGCTCGAGGAGGTTTGCGCATCGGCAGCTTAATAACCTTACGGGAACGCGGTAGCCGAGTGCGCGCGAAGAGGATCTCAATGTCACGGCTATACAATAGCCGTGCGTCGCGTCGATGAGGCACGAGGTAACGAGACAGACGTCACGTACCGATGGTTAAGCATGTTTAACTTTTATCACCGCAAGAGCTCGCATGACGGGAATAATCGTCGTGAGTGCGCGCCCACCCATGCAGGATTCGTGGAGAATCGTCATTCCTTATAAATGCTCTCGTTGCTCGACACCGTTTTCGCCCGAAGAAGAAGTTGGCAGAATTCATTTTGCCAGACTCTGGAAATCCTAATGAATTGACGTAGTACGAGGAAACTGTGTAAAATGCGAAGACTCTGAAACTCGGCCTAATATCAGAGAAGTTTAACAGTCTTGCGAGTTTTCAAAATAATTTCGAGATATTATTTTCATAAATGAAAATCAGATTCAGTGAAAAAAGATTATTATTGAAATAGGAGCAAAAATCAGATTCAGCGGAGAAAAATTATTATTGAAATTGAAGCAAAAGTAAGATCAGTGGATAAACCCAAACAAACCCAAACAAATTGAAACGATCATGCTTGACGTCTCGGAGAATGATTATTATACACGGATGACTGCAGTACGGAGTACCACCGTTTTTTTTGGGTTTATAAATACTGTTAGAGAATTTAAAGTTCCAAAGGGACCGTTATTTAATGGAATTTATAGCAAAGATTTTTGTTTAGGTTACTTGGGATTTTATTTTCAATTTTGATATTTTTTTTTTAATAATTTTTGTATGGGTTCTTTTTTGATTTTTGATATTTATACTTTCTGGCATATTTTGTAGAGGTTCTTTCTTGATTGTGTTTTTATGTAGAGTTTTTCTCAAATTTAAAAGCATAAAAGCTAAAATAGAAAAACGAAAATTAATTTTTCACTCTATCAGTAATTGGTTAGAGAAGAGCACGTGTATTTTCTTTTCAATCAGTTCTCGTAAAAATGGCACGGGTTTTGAAAAAATGTTGCCCAATACTCGGAGCGGCGATCGTTCAGCCAGGCTGCTAGCGTACCAGCGGAAAGCTGATCCTTCTAAGATCATTGATGAAAAATAGTTTAACGAAAACCTTCGTGCACCAGAAAATAAAAAAAAATATCTAAAAAAAATAAGAGGGCCATCTATTCTGGCACCGGTTTTTCACCAGTTTCCCTGTGCCTTCAAAAAACTTGTTACAGCGAGTATGGCGGAGCGCGACAAACGGAAAGAATTTTTAAAATGCGGCAGGAAAACGCGTGCTGATGTACGGAGGCCGGATGAAATTTGGATTTTTTTTTTTTCATGTCACAAATGGAGAAAAGTATGACGGTACCCATCAAAAACTGAGGGAAATAAGGATCACGTGAATCAGGAGACACTCGGACTGGCGGAGAAGCCAATCAGAAAATTAGATCTCCCCAAAAAAAGAGGAAGGGAGAAGATGTTTTTTTCAACGACGAAATGGTGGTCTGGAAAGGGCAAAGAGAGAGAAGGAGGGGGGGAAGAAAGGAAGGGAAAGAGTCAGAAAGAGATCAAGAGGGAAAGGGACAGAAAAAGGACGCGAATAAAAATGAAAAAAAAAAAAAGATGAAGAACGTTGGGAAGCTGAAAACCTAGAAAGAACATTGGCGCAGCCAGAGGGGGACCGTGGTGGTCTTCCTTCCAGTAAGGAGTCAATAAAAAAATAATTAAATTTAAATGATCGATCAATTTGATTTTAGCTTCACCGAAGCAAGCATAAAAACATAGTTGTTAAAAACTCGCGACATGTTCGAAATAGATATTTTATTATATTAAAATAGATATTTTATTACGGGAATTAAACAATTATAAAATTATTCAATAAAATAAAATAACGACTAAGTTTTTTATGAGGAAAGTTTTTCCGTTGAGCAACGGATAAAAACGTGATATTTCTGTATATAATCGGAAATTTTCTGATGATTACGAATATCAACGAATATTTGTCGAAAACACTGCACACAGCAAAAGAAATCGTGATTTTAGACGTTTTTCTACAATTTTTTCGTGGCAATTTTGGGTTTTGGAGAAAATGAATGGTAGATTCGTTCTCAGGAGATAAAATTACATCGAAGTGGGTCAATTAAAAAAATATCAAAAATCAAAATTTTTTTTGGATTTTTGAGGGATAAACGTTTTTTCACTAAATCATCGCTAACTTTTTTTTCTTTAGGGCTTGGGACGCCACATTGCGCTCAATCTCATCGTTATGATTTTCTCTTCAAATTGCTTTTTTAATCATTAATATCCGATGGTTTTTCGATTTTTGGCTGAATTTCAAAGTCGGACCATCGATTTTTGCAAATTTTTCCATACATACCCCTTTGCCTCTTTTTTTCCGATTTTTCAAGTGAACTTTCCGGGAAAACTA
>JAPYZI010002473.1:0-40273 GCA_030523105.1 Ophioninae sp. A BG-2022a | reverse complement strand
TTTATTCGTAATAGTGAATGAGAAATTTTGAACGTACACAAATAATTGTTAAATAAGAGTGAAATTATTTATTCGTAATAGTGAATGAGAAATTTTGAATGTACACAAATAATTGTTAAATAAGAGTGAAATTATTTATTCGTAATAGTGAATGAGAAATTTTGAACGTACACAAATAATTGTTGATTAAGAGTGAAATTATTTATTCGTAATAGTGAATGAAAAAGTTTGAAGAATTTTTAATTTACAACGCCCGTGAAATTTGAAAAGTCACCTTCTGGCGTTGAACAAACCGAATTATTCGAATTATTTATTAATTTTTCAAATTACTCATTTCGTTGACATCTATTGATACTTTTTTATTTATTTTTTTTCATCCTCGTTGCTAATTTTATATTTAATATGATTTAATTTTTATACCCAATTTTATACCCGCAACAATAATCATTTTGACTCTCGCATTGATACTCAAACTGACGTTAAAAGCTGGTCTCATATCCGATTAAAAAAAAAAAACAAAACCGGTTCAGAGATTGATTATGCAAACCGTCACTGTTTCATTCATTGGTGTCAGAAAAGTGAAATTGTGTGGTAAAATTACTCCTGCGTCAGCCCGTCAGCACCTTCCGATTATTAAAAGAAAAAAAAAAAAAAGAAAAAATTCGTTCACTCCAGAAACGTCGCGTTATTAAGCCCGAATCGAAAGGGCTTATGTAAATTGCTCATTATGTGGCAGTGTTCCATTTCAGAGATTTTTATTACGTTTTCAACGATATGTATCCTTAATGTACATAACCGATCGCACATGTATACAGGGTGTCCAACAGCTGATGACAACACTTTCATCGAACGTAGCGAAGAGTTTGAACGAACTTTTTAAAATTCCGTTGAATTATTTTTAAACAAAGATATCAAGGAATTTCGAAAACGTAAAAATTTTGAAAAATTAATTAACAACGAGTATTTACCGAAAAAAAAAGAAACAATGAAAAACAGCGAAGGAATTATTGAACAAAACTGATTTAACGATGGACTTCGTCTATGAGTATGTATAATTACATAAATTTTACAAATGTCGTACGATATTTTCTCGAAATCGTAAATAAATACCTAAAAATTATGATTTCCCACGGATTTCCGCAAATACGTGATGGAATCGTACGATTCCCATGCCAAAATCTGTTTTTTGAATATGGCTACGCGACGCTTCTCCCCATCCAAGTCGTAGTTTTTTCCGATTCTGGAAATTGGTCAAGAAGACACACGTTCGTTTATCAATTTGACGTTAGCCAATGAAATTTGGTGAAATTTCGTAGAGCTGTTTACGAACTCCATCGGTATCTATTACTCTGATCTCCAGTAATGGAAGAGGAGGTGGAAGGGGATGGTGCGGCTCTTAAATCGTTTTGAGACATTTATTCTTGAGGTTAACGGTTTTTCTAGCGAGTCACCCGGTATATATTGCGGAGAACGAATCGAGGGTACATAAGCGAAAGAGAATAGGGTGGAAGACCCGTCTCAAGGAGGAGAACGTTTTAATTGGAATGTAAATCGCGTCTACCGCGACACCCACTACCCTATCAAAAGGAACTTTTTCTCCCGTCCTGCCTTTTATCGCTGCAACAACCCTGCGCCCTTTTTCTTTTCTCCTTTCTTCTTCTCTCTTCAAATGTTTTTTCCCCTTGCACCTTCGCCCTCTTTCTTTCTCTTCCGAACGTCCGAATCACATTTTCTTTCTCTTTCTCAAATCCGCCCTTCTCGCGCGTTCCACTGACTCGAATTCTCAATAGCCAGCGAGATTGGAGACCAAGCTTGGACGTGGGGGAACAAAAGAAAGGAGCAACTAGATTGCTAGGGGAAAAAAAAAGGGTCCATTGAAAGTTCGAATTTTCGAGGAACCGAACGAGAAAATTTCACGAGCGAACGGAACCAACGTTAGTCCTTGAAGTTTACCTGATAATTAAAAAAAGGAGCAAGATAAGAATGACAAAGCTTTTTTTCGAGTCATTCAATAGCAAATAAAGTAAAAAAAAAAAAAAAGAAGCACTCGTAGAAGTTTTTTTCTAAATGAGGAGAGTCGGTTGGGTCAAGTGTGCGCACTTTGCAATTCGAAGGCTCGTCAAGCTCAAAAAATAAGAGGTATAAAAGTAAAATATTGCAAAAAAAAAATGAAATCGAGCATATATTCAAGTAATCGAATGGAAAACTTTCACTTAAAAAAAAAAATACAAAAAGGATTAATCGAAAAAATCAGAAAAAAATCAGAGAATAGATTTTTGAAAAAAAAAAAAAAAACCTTGTACTTACAATCGCGAATTTTTGATCAAACCTTCTATTTTTGAAATCGTAAATTTCTGAACAAACCTAGAACTTGAAATCTTGGGTTTTTTTTTAAACAAACCTCATATTCTTGCAACCGTGAGTTTTTCAAAAACACTTCTACTTAAAATAATAATTTTTTTAAAAAACCTCTTACTTACAATCGTGAGATTTCGAAAAGAAAAAAAAAACCCACTTACAATTTTACTTACGATTTTGAGTGAACGAACCGAGTTCGTAAAAGCTCCCAAAGGCGTACCAGGCAAAATGACCGTAACGGACGTACAAAAAATACGAGCGTGAATTAGCGTTCGACCGTTATTCATTCCACCTGGAAACCCCCGTACAGTTGTATTTTACCCCGACTGAGAAAATTCGATAGGACAGGTGCGTATGGACGCAGAGACGAATGTTCGAAGAAAAATTTTCTCCGTGAGTTCTCCATCCTCTAAAATCTAGGGACGTCTGGATTTCTTCGTCCCTTGCTCCCCCCCCCCCCCTTCCCCTTCCTCGCGCTCGCTCTCTTTCTCTCTCTCTCTCTCTCTCTTTCATCGCTTTGTCGGTATTGCGCTCTCGGCCCTTTTGCTTTTGCCCTATACGTACTCGCGTATATGGCGAGCCCCTCGAACCGCGTAAACAGGAATGTTCCATGCACGGAACAGCGCCCACAGGGTGCTCAGGGGACACAATCAAAAGTTGCCATGACTACAAGCCACCATGGCAAATACGAGTTCATCGCACAGAATTCTCGGTCTCTCTGCAAGACTGGACAGAGAATTTCCGCTTCTCGTCTCTTGGTCTATCGCTGCCGAGCATGTCGGAGATTTTATTTTTTTATATTTTTTTGTTTTTTTGTTTTTTTTTTTTTTTTTTTTTTTTTTTAATCATTATCTTACAACCGTTCGAGCGTTTCATTGATGAATATTCCTGACTATTGGGTGTTTTTGAATGACAGCCTACGTTCGTAGCTTCCTCGTGGATTTTTTTCAACCAAAAAAAGAAAAAAATTTCGTTCATTTAACACAATTTGTAATGGAATGCTTAATTACCCTGAATTTTTAACGTCATCCTAACCGAATTTTTCGTTTCCCAACGTCATAAATCTTGATGGCTCATTGATTTGAAAAAATTGAAAGTAAAAACCATAAATGCCGTTCTATATGACACTTTTCCGGCTTAATAAAAGTCCAGCTGATCCTGAAAATAAAAAATCCAAAAAATGTTTCAAACTCGTTATTAAAATCGATCTAAACGATTCGAATCTCGATTCGAAAATTATTTTTCTCCGGCGTAATCGCTACTTGAGTTCATTCCGCGAAAATCCACTGAAACAGGATTACCTCGCAGTTTTACAATCGATATCGATAGCAGTAAAAAAAAAAACAGATGAAAACAAAAAAGTAATACACAAAATATTTCATCTGGGTCGATGAGAAATTTTTCCTCGCATCCCAAAAGCCATCGATTTCGTTCTTTCCATTAGCCTCCTTCCCCCCCCCCCCCCTCCACTCGCCCCTCTCGTTCTTACTTTCACTGCGAATCGTAAAGAATCCACTTTGAGATTTCGACGGTGATAGTTTTCTTCCTTTTTTTTTCAATTTTCTTTTCTTTTTTCACATCGACGAAATTCGAGCTAGCAAACGATGGAACGAGAGAGCACAACGGGGAAAGAGAGATGGAAAGAAACACGCCTCGGTGAAGGCGGATTGTCGTGGCAATAGCAAACTTTCCCACGTCTCTATATATATTAATATATATACATTTTTCATCCATATATATATATAAAAAGTGTGGATATATCCATATAAATATATATATATATATATATATATATATATTCATCTATACTTCCGGTTCGCACGAGGGTGAGAGCGAAGCGGAGGCGCCGTGGAGCTCGAGGTGACGACAACTTTTTAATCTCCTCGAGAAAACTCGCTGTTGGTACCGCTCCGCCACCTGAACCTCCACCATCATTTCCTAACTCATCCCCGTTGCCCTCCCTAGCCCTCTTCAGCCTCCCCGGTCCAACACCAATTCCTCTGTGGCGAGTCACACAAATCTCGATTTTCACTGTATGGCTTACTGAGATATCGCGACGAGAGTCAACGAAAACGAGAAAGCTTCTTCTCCTCGTACTACCGACGATCAGATTTCAGTTTTGGCACCAGAGCCTCCTCTCTTTCTCGGCTTTTCATAATAGAAGTAATAGTTACAATAAATAATAATAATATTGATAATAGTGGCGATAATAACAATTGATGATAATAATGATAATAGTAATGTAATAAATAGGAGTAGTAATAAATATTAATGTTATTAATAATCATTTATCATCAAATTCATTGGGTGTAATATTGTTTGAAAGATTTTTCAATTATTTTAATAAACATTTCAATGATTTTTCAATTATTTCAATAAAAATTTCAATGATTTTTCAATTATTTCAATAATCATTTTAATGATTTTTCAATTATATCAATAATCATTTCAATGATTTTTCAATTATTCCAATAATCATTTCAATGATTTTTCAATTATTCCAATAATCATTTCAATGATTGTTTAATTATTTCAATAATCATTTCAAGGCCATAATGTCACAGGTCCCCGAATAAATCGAGAACTATAATTCCTGATATTTCCAAGAATTTTTGGAATTTATTAAATATTCGGTTTCGTAATCAATTGAATCCACAAAATAATGGATTTCTTTTCGCTACGATTAATTTCTCATCGAATCTAATGAACCCTCGAAGGATACAATTTGGTCAGATCTGCTTCGAAAATTGTTCACATTTAAGTATCGGATGTACAAAAGGGAATTCAAGCCCTTAATCGGACGATCACAAATTCTCGAAGAAAACATTAGGCGTTCGTGATAATGTTCTCTTTTTCCGCTTAGACTTTCGAATTCCCGTTGGTGAACCAGCGCACCCACTAAATTACTTTTCCTCTGGTCAGTGGAGGCTGCGGTCGAATTTTCCGGCGGTCTCGGGCGAGGACACGGTGCTGCGCGCCAAGGTCCTCGCGGTGGAAGACGATAATGCGAAACGTACCGCAACGCTTCGCAAAAAGGTGCCCGAACATTTTCCAAGCCACGTACTGCATACGTACCCCCCTTAACTTTTGTCATTTCTTTCTCATTTATGGTCGTTCTTTCACTCGTTGAATTTCGTTCTTCCTTTACCTCTAACCTATATCTTCGTAGTTTTGTCGAATGTATAAATCGTGACGCGAAAACGTTTAAGAGTTGCGCCATTTTGACATTTTTAAAAATATCATTCTTTTAATACTTGATTATTACACAACAATAAATAGAAAATAATTTCGCGTGGTGGTTAAACCGTGTTTACTAATTTCGAAATCATCGAAACATAATCGAATGTTCATTTAACCTTATCGTGTCAGTTTTTTTGCCATAACCTCAAATGACCTCGTAAATTTTTACTATAACCTCAAATAAACCGATACGTTTTTACCACGACCTCGTACGTTATTTTCATAATCTCAAATGACCCAAAATGTTGCTGAACAAAATTTGTTCCAATATTTTATATTTGTTTTTTTTTTTTTTTTTTTTTCAATTTGTTTACAAAGTTATAATAAATTTGTGGAAAGAAAAAATTAGTAATGTAAATGAAAGCGCGAAAATAATGTAACCCCTTAAATCAGTGGGAAAGAACAAAGAGAATAATGCAGTGAAACGGTGTGCACTTGCTTGTGCCGCACGAAAACGCGAGGGAATCGCTCGCTTTTTGGTTGCCGAGTTTTTCGACCCGTAAATCCTTTAAGTTTCAACCTCCGCCTACGTCTGTTCTACTTGCTTGACTCGCGGCAAACTCTTGAATCTGCCGCGTCTTTCTACTCTGCTTGCCTTGCGGAGTGTCTCGCGAACTGCAAAATGAAAAGTCCACGGACGAACGAAACGTGCAATTTTTGTTTTTTACGTCAAAGCCATATTGTTGACTAATTTTCAATTTTTACGGGTTAACCAGTCAAAATATTATTATTATTTTTTTTATAAAAAAAAAGAGCTGGTCGAAGCCATGTTTATGGACAATTACACTGTAAAGTTCGTAAATAAACCATGAAGTGACAAACATAAAGTTTAAACTAAACGTCGTTAGATTTATTAAACTTTATATTTGTTAATTCGATCATCGATATTTACAGTTTTTACAAAATTTAATACACAATAATCGAATCGCGAATTAACGAACATTTAATTCAACAATAAATAAAGACTTAGATATATCAATTTCCCATTTTCAATGATTATTGCAATCAAATATGTTCAGAGATACAATTTGACAATTTTTTAAATTTAATCAATACCTTTTAATATCTAATTATAATTAATAATTAACTAAGAAATCCATATAGTTTCTACAGTTTTTCCAAGATTGCCGATTAAATCGTTAAAATAAGCATTTCACTATTTTATAAATAAACAAGCGAACGCGACAACGCAATCGATTTGTTTGAACTTTATTCCAATAAATCGCTTGATCGCTATTCACACACGCAAGCTTGCCCAAATAAAACAGAACCGATTCAATTAAATTCAGTTTTAAATAATGTAATAAAATAAAAAAATATTTTAAAAAAATGGGTATCAAGGAAAAAAGAATGTATGGTTGGTGATGTAGAATTTACACATTATATACGTGTCACTATTTCAGAATAACGTTCCACAGGTATCCCACGTTCGCGAATGCTAGAATATTTCAAAAATCCAATATATAAAAAAATACGTCAGTGGAAATCCATTTGAGTGGTGGCTCGAATGGATTTTCCAGTTTGTGGATAATCCAGTCAAATAACGTCATGCGTAACACGCGTATAGCTGAAACAGACATCCATCCTTTATTTAGGATTTTTTGACAATTAATTGGTGCGACGATGTTTCCCTGGCTGACGAATAAACGAGCCGGGTGATTACGAGGTCTGGCAGAAACATTCACAACAAGAGAAACGATTGGCATTACCGAAGTTCGCAGGCTTTGCCAACATACTTGTCTAGTCGGTTGGGTCGGAGATCCCTCTGCTCAGAAGTATTTGGGTACGAGATATTTCTCGAGGGAAGAGTAGAACGGAATACGAGAAAGATAGAAAGAGAAAGATGATGCTGATGATGACGATGATAAAGATTATTATACCCAAGTTAGAAATTTCGAGCAAAAAGACGAAACAAAAATAACAATATAAATACAAAGATAGAAAAATAAAAAAATAACAAATATAGTACACAAAATAATACAAAATTATGAAAAAGGCAATACAAAATAATACAAAGTTGTAAAAAATAAATAAAACGAAGTAATACAATATTTTGAAAAAAAATATAGTATTATTACTAGTCAAAAGTAATGTGAACATAACGCTAAATAATTACTAAAAATAGCTGAGTTTCCAAACCTTCGGACTTTCAAAAACGCTCCAAAATCGTAATTGTGAATTCATTCAATTTTTAGCGATAGATATCTAAAAGTAAAAAACAGTCATTTTTTAGAGTTCACGTGGTAGCTCATTCACTATCCAATAGGAATTTGTGCACATATTTTTTTTTTTTTTTTGCGAGAGACAGAGAGAGGGAGAAACTGAGGAATGATAAAAGAGGAAACAGACGAAGATGACGCAAAGCAAGAAAGATAGAAACGAGGATTGAGAAATGAAGGCAAAGAGAATGAGAGAGAGAGAGAAAGAGAGAGAGAGAGAGAGAGGGAAACCAAAGTGTTTTACTTTGGCAGCAGCGAAATGATAAAAGCACAATAAACCATCGCGGCCATTGTGGCAGGGCTTAAGCATCGTTCCCCGAACGGTATAAGGCCATGAAGGCTCGAGCAGAGTCAGCAATCCACCAGCGTACGGAACAAAATATTACACGTAAGCCAAGTAGTATTGTTGTCACGGACATAGGCTCAAGCGCACAAAGCTCTCTCGCTCTCCGCAGTCTTCGTCCCTGTACTCATTTTTCTCTTTTTCCTACAGCTTTTCCTCCCCCCTTTTTCCTCCTTTTTCCCGCTTCAATACTTTTCCAAATTTGCATTTCCATCTCCTCTCTCATTCACCGGGTCTTATTTTTACTTTTTATTTTCGGCTTACTTCCATTTTGTGTTGTAACCGATCGACTAGTTCCCTAGGTTTTTTTCACTAGGTTTGTAGGTGGTGAAATATCGTACGAAGATTCGTCTTTCATCAGTAATTGCCACCAAGAAGTGGTCCGCTTCATAGCCATTCGATATGAGAATTCGCAATTTCCTACCAGTTGAAAATTTTGAAAGGACTATTCTCCGAAACGGCTGAACCGATCGGGATGAAATTTATTGTGTGCGTTTGGGAGACTAGCTCCAAGAGCCTCGTGGTCGTCATTTTTTCAAATTTTGAAAAAAAATCACATTTTGAGATTACTAAGTATCCGAGTTGCGAGTTAATATTATTTTCATTGTTTCTTTCCTGATGTGTCGCTATCCGAAGGAACGTGAATTGATTACTGTAAATTCCAGAAGCAAACCAACCGCTATTTCGGAAATGCTGATCGATATTACGAATATCGAATTTCCGGTTTGGGATATATTTACTTGTAGAGTAGATACAAATCTTGATACGTCATTGAAGGGCCAATTGATCGTTCGTACATTGTATCTTCACACGGATGCCAGGTCACCCGATCGTATTCAAATTTCTATTGGGCGTAAGAACTCACCAGCCTCCCTCACTCGTCGTCTTTTTCCTTATGGATTTTCCCTTTTTTTCTCTCTCCCAGTCTACCAGAGACGACGATCTGTTCTTTGTCTCTCCGCCCTTCAATTTCTCTTCCGGTACTTGGAACTTCGCTTCTGCTTTCGCTCGTGAGAAAATACTGGCCTCGTAAAGTTCTAGAAAAGACCAGCCCTCGTATTCTTCACGAGTAAATTGTTGTCAAGCCGGTAGGAGGTTCCCGGTACACTCGGAATACCTAACGCAAGGATTCGAGCGACCGTGAAGTAACCTCGCGCTACCCCGGTCCGTCACTTTAGACAACGCCCAACGCATTCGAATCATGTTTGTTGTTTATCGGCCCATCCGAAATCTACCACTTTCTATCTTCCGATCTCTCTTGAGCAATTGGCTTCCGACGAGTTGGGTCAACTCACGACCTCTCCGTTTCGATCGGGATAACGCCCTTGCGTCGAATCGGACCAACCTCAATTTTCCGATAGGCAGAAATCCTCTAATGGTGGATACTTAAAACAGGATTCTACTTTAAAAACTCGAAAAACAGGTTTTTTTGTGAGATCAGGAATGGAGATATTGGCGTAGGCTTTGTTAGGTTTAATGAATATACTGTTGAAATACATTTTTAAAAATTAATTATATATTTTATGCACTTTAAACGTACGAAAACGCAATTTTAATACAACGCCTCGATTGGCAAGTGGAACTCCGCTGCTGTTGAATTTTCAAACAATGGCCGATTTAAAACGGACGAGTTTTCAATTTTTACGTTCGATGTATCAGTAACAACCGACGGAACAACAATTTTTATTGTACGTGAAAAAATAACAAGATAGCGACTGAAAAAAAGAAGAAAATATAATTGTATTTTTCTTCGCTACTTTTTGCCAAATAACAATAGTAAAAATCAAAATTCTTTAATAGTTTTGATTCAGTCGGGTGCTACAGATATACAGAATATAAAGATACAATTTTGTAACGATCGGTTCATTAATTTCGGAAATTTGAGCACTAAGCGTTATAAAAAAAAGTATTTTTGCACCATTTTTTTGCACCATTTTGCACCATTTTGAAAGAATATTTTGCAATGAATTTACTTTTCAAAAATGTAAAAAAAAAAATAAACGTTTTTGTTTAAGTTTCACGGTAAAATTCTGAAGTCTCAGGTCGGCGAAACCACGTGGGGGAAACCGTAGCTGTCGAAGAAGATCGAAAAGAAAAGGCCGAAATTGCGGTTGCCTCGTAGGACGAGGGAGTCAGAAACAACGAAACCAATGACTATTAATCGAAGCGTAACCGCACATCTGGCAAAGCCCACACTCCGGCATTGAGATTCGAGTCGTGGTACGAAGTCCTTTTCGTGTAGTCCAATATCGTGCTTCGGTTGGGACGAAATTAATGACAGTCATTTTGTTCCCATGGATCGAAACTCTTCACGTGTACAACCTTGGAACATCTCTCGTCACCTATCTTCAAGATGCTAGAGTTTCGTGGTACGTTGATAGAAAGTTCCGCGGCTTACCGTAAACCGGGACATTGCTAGCTGTCAATTTATCCAAAGTTAATGAGAAACCGTCTTTCGCAGCGCAAGATGCCATCGCCCTCATCGGCTGAAAGTTATCAAAGTTATTGGGTATGTTTAGGCTCAAAACGACTGCAAAACCTTGTCACCTAATGACGGCTGAAATGACAGCTGAAAAATGGATGATGATGGTGAACCTGAATTTCTGAAATTGAAGGTCTGGATCTGAAATTCAAAGTCTTCCAAAAAAATGTTCTCAACTACTTGATTCTCACGGATTATCTTGATTGGAAATCAATTGGGATGGAAATGATGGCAATCCGGAAATCAAGTGCTCAATGAGCTATCGCTGGATGAACCATCAAATAAAAAGTTAAACCGAGCTGGGAGAATCTTAATTTTACAACTTTATATCATGTCATACGTATTAAGATTTACAAGTAACTAATATAAACATTGGTTTGCACTTGGAAACGTTAATTTTCCACTTTTAATAACAATTATAGTCAAATTTGACGATATTAGCATGCACTAAAGTTTTGCCAGTTACTGTTCATCTGTTCCAACTGTTCAACCGGCCAAGAAGCGCCAGTTCCAACCGCCTGAACGATCTCGCAGCATCAACGGATCGGTTTGCACCGTCTTTATCACTTATCAGTCCGTTGCCTACTCCGAAGAAGACTACCGGATAGTTGAATGAAAATTGATGGCTCGGATGTCGCACTCACGGTTGGTTACAGATCTAGGCGTCGTGATGCGATCTTAGCCTACCCTACCCTAAACCTCCCCGCCTCCTGGCCGTAGCGTTTGATTGAACAGCGGTACCGGATTTCACCACAGGAAGAAGTGTCAACTTTATGTACGTAAGAGGTGCGGTTTGCCTATAGGTTTGCCCATAGGTATGTACACCTCGATGGTAACAGTATCCAGGAGGCGACATTCAATACTGTCCACCAAGTGGTTACTCGAGTAAAGGATGGTTCAAGCTGTACACGAGACATTGAAGACAGCGGTTATCACGGGGTGTAGGAGAAGAGAAACGGCAGTGGTAGGAAGGGTGAGACAGTGACGGAGACCCGGAGATTCGCAAGGAAACGGTAAGAGAATGTGCAGCAGCTCGAGCTTGCTTCGTAAACCTTCCACGTTGATGCTACGGACATTCAGCTGTGCGAATAACGTTGCGCCAGCTTCCAGGATAAGTAACAAGGGGAATACAACGTTGAACAAAAGATAAACAGTGGACGGGCACGTACTTCACGGAAAATTGAACGAACCCTGTGTAGTAGTGTAGGTAAACAGCTGAACATGTTTATGGGCAAGTCCTTACGGTGCGCGTCTTGTGGTATTCCGTTCTCGGGCTATCAAAAGATGATCGAGTTTTTTGGTAACGCATGTACGTAGTTGATGCAACCTTAGCGACCCTACCGAAGATCAGAGTCTAATACACCCTTTTATGTGGAAATTTGGGTCTAGAGACCCAAATTTCCACTGGTCTTAAAGGCTTATCACGGAATTTAATCAAAAGCACGTTTTGCTCTGTCGCCGACGTTAGGACTAAACTGGAATGGTTTTTGAGCTGGGGTGGTTTCTTCGAACTGAAGAATTTCGGAGGGAAAATGAGAATAACCGCATCGCTGAAGTTTCATTAGTATTTACGTTGTTTTTGAACAAAAATGCCAAATGTGGAATACTGGCGATGGGTCGATAGTTCTAACCGGACCCTACTTAGCAATTCGGTCTCGCAGGCATGCGAACGTTGAGGTAATATTAGCGGATTGATCAGTCAACAGTACACCTATAATTCCGAATCAAACATAGCGAATTTTGCCTGACTGATGGATTTTATAATTATTTTTAAATTTTATTTTTAATGGAATTAATCATTGCATCGATCGACGAAAGGCGACGACAGGGGTTCGAAGTATGAGGATTACGACTGGTTGGGTGTAGGGAGAAGAAACATAGAACGGACGATGTAGACGATCATAAACCCGGTGTTAGGTGGTGTTCAAAGCGAGTGAGACAAGTTTACTACCGTTAGAAACTTGAGAGAAACGAGCGAGTGGATGAAATTTACTCACCGTCGTTGCCATATAGGATCTTCAAGGAGGCTGCGAGTGACGCGAGGTTCGAGTGGTATTGGTGCCACTGTTGGGCGACAACGAGCGACAGGGCTTTGCTTTCAGATAACCCAGCCATCGCTAAATGATCTTCGTAACACGTCGAGGCTTCCTAAAAAGACATTGTTGGTGACAATACATGTTCGCCATTGTTCCTAAGCAATTGAGGTCTGTAAAGCAACACTGTCGTTGACCTTTCAATGACACTAAGATATTGGAAGGGCACCATTGCTCTTCCAATGACAGCGCGGTATTGCAAGTCGCCATTGATCTTCCAATGACAGCAAGGCATTGGAAGTCACCGTTGATCTTCCAATGATAGCAAACGACGTTGATAGGCTTTCGGGTCGTCTTGTCAAAGAGATTCGACCCATCGATTGCCACCCATAGATAGATTGGAGATACTTCTCTAATCTCCAATCCATTTAGGAGTCGTGATCAATGCGTCAAATTTGTTTGATTATATTAGGTGTAGTAAAAAGAAATCCATGATTTTCCAATAGATGCCGTTAGAAAGGAGAGTTTTTATCCCCATTAGTTTTTCATTGGTTGTTTCCATGAAATAGTGGATTTCTTTTTACTAGGACTAAAAAAATCATACTTGCAAAATAGATCGTTTAAAAATGACTTCGCTGAAAGACCGTAAATATAGTAAAGAGAATTCGAAGTTCAACGCAGCCCAATGCGTAAAGTTGATTTTTATCAAAAGGTCAGGTACACGTGAAGGATAAAAACAACAGTGTCACATCGTGCCCAGGTTTGGAAGGCGACAACGCGAAGCCACGAAAATAATATGAATTGAATAGTTATCGAAAATAATTGAAAATGAATTCGGACCATTCTGAATCCGGCTTTTCACTGAATTCGTTGAAGCTGTACTTGGGCACATGTTGCTAGGTCGCAGTGAGAGAAAGAAAGACGGAGAGATATACGAGGATAAGGCGGAGTCTCGTTTGGCAAGGGGCCGAAAAGCATCCCCGACGTGCTAATACGCCGCGCCATTTTGTCTCTCCCCAAGGCTATTCGCCACAGACACGTGCGGAGTAGACTTTTTCGGTGGAACCACCGAAGTGCACGACACCGGAGGAAGATTCGACATTCGTAAACGAATACCGGTTGTTTAAGAGGATTCAAGTGGTAACGCGTTGCAGGAAGATCATTCAATCACCAAAAACCGTAAATGGCCGCAACGGAGGCCCTTAGCGAGCCGTTAAATCGATCGATTCGCGAGCCCTTCGTTAGTCGGCTCTCCGGTTGCCTGTGGGAATCTGGAATTGAAATAAATCCAAAAAAGGGTCGCAGTTCGTGCAATCCCATCGTTCCCTACTTCCGCATCAATCGCGTCACTTGGGCGTATTTTCGGAGTTTCGGTGTGACTCCGGCAGTTGCTCAATTCATCCCCGGACCGACCATGAACGAGTCCGCAGCCGTCGGATTCTCTCGCACGCAGCACCAAAATGCTGTGACGGTACAATAAAACGTTACGACTGCCGGGCCCTCCTGTTATTTCCTCCGCGAGTACGGATCATAGCAACAGTCGAACTGCTCCGCGCGCGTTCACCGGTTTATGGTACTTCCGGTTGGTCGGCAAACTAACTCGCTTTCCCTTTCTCTTGCGCTGGTGGATGTGCGCCGTTAGAATCGACGGTCCGGATGCCGATGCGAAACTCGGTTATTACCCAATGGATCGAAATGGTAGATGCCGCGATGAAACGCACCGGGGGCCAAGAGGAATCGAGGTTATACCGGGTTCGTTACAAAATGGCGCATCAATATCCACTTTCCAACGAATGACGCCATCTGCCCGTACAGTTGAGAAGCTTCAGCTTATCGCGAAACAACCGAATATCGATCTTTATCGAATGGGATTGAGGAAAAGAAATCATTTGACCAAGAGAGCAATCGGGCGTTTCAAGCTTGATCAATCGTTAAGGACAAATCTGTCAGGTGCCGTTTGGTCCGGTATACAAAAGCTTGATTGAGGAAGGTCATCCGTCCGCTACACGCCGCTACTGGGATTACCCCAAGTTTGCCAGGACTTTGGCCAAAACCTTGGCAACTTAACGCAGCCAATCAAACTTCGAGTTCCGGTAATCCCGACTCCGCGAAAATCCCGTTTGCACGTTATAGTCCCGGTCTACGTGTGCACATGTGTAGGCGTTTGACAGTTGATTTACCCACCTCTGGTGGTGCACGCGGAGCGCTAGAGGGGAAAGGGACTGACGCCGGATGAGCCAGAAGGAAGGAAGGAAGGCTTTGGATCCTGAAGTACACGCGATCCATTTCGTCTGCGAGTGTCCATGCCCGGGGTAATCCTTCGAGGCTTTTCGACATCCCGGTCTTCGGAGAATGGATCAGGACGAACGGATTCGATACGAGGAAGCCCGCTGTCCGATTTGAGATCTTCCGGATGAAACTCGACCGTTTGCGTCTCGTACCTACCTTTTTATCTACCGTTTTTCCTCAGGCGCGTGGTGAACACGTTGGTTCAGTCAAGAATGAAACGGAATGTAAGCTTGGTATGGCTTAACCAGTAAAAACAATTTTACAGCGGAAAACGGTTGCACGGTTGAACCTGATGGGGAGCCAGGAGAATTCCGAAACAAAAATCCATTACTCCATGAACTGGAATTACACCTTCGTTCACAATGATCAATAATTCGATTACAAAAGCCCTCCGTTCATCCACGCAATAGTTCGCATCCTGAAAAGTAATTACTCCGGTCCGAATCCGTTTGAGATTAATCCAGACGCGAACAATAAGCAAAGACCGGCATCGAGTTTGTTCGAGATTATCTACGTTTGGTTGACCTTCTTTCCAGTCGAGAAGCGCTTTACATAAATTGGTAACGTGCACAACGAAGCAAATATTAGGGTTGGCTGCCCGATTAGCGTTTTATCGCTCGCGACCCCTGGATCCTTTGTTACCTCAGACCCAATTGGCAGTTCGCCAATTTCAAAATGCGAGATGCAGTCGGACCTTCGAAGCCCTCGGTCTGGAAAACAGGCAGGGACAACCGGGACGCAACTCTGAAGATTTCGAAGACCGCTAACGTCCGAAGGACAAACATGTTTTTATGGGGTACTCAGAGGCAGCAGTTTGGATCTCGTGGCATAACGCACTCTTTTCGCGGCCACGGTTACAAATATCCCTTTCTTCGTGGGTCCTCTTCTTCTTCCCTCTCAATTTTCCTCTTTCCCTCATCATCCTCCTCTCCTCTCCTCCATCCATACAAACACACGCACGTACGGATAACCCCACACCCCCGCAAATTCGCTGGACGTGCATGCGGATTAGGCCAACATGCATATGCAAATTTATTCGTCGAGCGCATTAGTATGTGTCCTCCCATGACGACAACGCTGAGGGTGGTCCACCCCCCGACCCAATATACAGTTATATCGTCAAGTCGCGATGGAAATACGCGGAGTAGCATGAATTTATACATAAGCGGGGCGGAGCTTGTGCATTCGTACAGTACCTTTCACAATTTTCGAAAAAAAAGAAGAAAATCTTCCAAAAATAAACAACCCCGTATTGGCCCAACTGAAACGGCAAAGAAAAATGTACTTCCCTATCCAATCACGTAATAACTGACGTTCTCGTAGTTTTATTTATTTTCACTCAACTACGAAAATCGACGAGCCAAAAATTTGGAAAACTTTCAATGTGAATCCTTTATGAATAATATATCGGCTTTTAAAGCCCACGATACAAATATCCCAATTTCATAATTGGCACCAGTAATGAGTTGAGCCAAATTCATTATAATTGCATACGTGTAACGAAACCGTACGAAAACCGTTGTAAAAACCAATCAACCATTCTCATCGCGATCTTGTCAATGGCTAACGGTTTGTTATCGATTCGAAGTCTTTCTACTGATTCTACAACTTTCCAGTTTCTATATCAGATCAAATCACCGTAATTTCAAAACTGGATTTTTCCAAAATGTTTTATCTAAAACGTTATTCGTGACTTTATTTTACTGCTACGTTAAAATAAACCTAAAAAAAAAAAAGTTTTTTGTTTACAACCAGCCCAATTAGTTACTTCTAATTTACTGATACCACGAAGGTCTTTTTGCTCAAATAGCTGGTTGTATAATTGAAGTTTAAAAACCGTTGATCAAAAATGGTAATCTCATTAGACTTGCGTCGCGATTCGATATTATTCGAATCAACAGATATTGTCAAATTTGGAGAACCGAAGGGTTTGTTTGGGTTCGTTTGGGTCTGTTTGGGTTAGGTGGTGATTAGCGGAGAGAGTTATGAATGATGCTGTAGTTTAGAGTGGGTAGAGGACAATGAGACGAGTCGAGGCGAGGGTGAGAGGAAACTGAAGCAACGGATGCGAGAACGGACGTTCCGGGTTCATCCCCTTAACCCTTTATACATATACTTTCTCATGGTGGCACCCACACACGTAATATCCATTCGCATATGCCTACAACCCTTTGGCAAACGTTACGTGGCGTTGGTGGGTCACCGTCACCACATTTCTCTCGTCGACTCTCCGAGAGATAAAGAGAGAGACGGAGAGAGAGTGTAGGGTCATAAATTAAATGATGTAAATGCTCTGTCCACCCGCTGTCTGAACGGAAAGACACACAACCCCAACGATCTCTCGTCGCGCACCCTGGCCATTTCTCGCGGCCCAAAATCTCTCCGGCTTCCTCGCTTTTCTGCCCCCGACCATCGTACCTAACCAGCCCTTATGTTTTATACAAAATATACGATGTATGTATGGTTATATATGTATAAACATGCGCCTACGATACAACGAAAGAGCCGGGAAAGAGCTGACGGACATTCGACTTCAGCCAGCCCAATTGGCAACAAAAAAAGCCATGCAATTTAGAACTCAGATAAACCCCGACATGTTTTCGTATCAAAAATATCAGCGTCGTCGCTAAAATATGAATATTTAATATTATTCGTATAAATACAGCGTACGAAAAAAAAAGATTGGTAAATAAAAGTATTAATTAAGTAAATAATAAAATAATATTGTTTTTATTTAAATCATTTTATTTAAAATAAATATAAACAAATTTTATTTATTTTCATTTTTTAAATAATGTTATTTTAATATGGATAGTAAATAATATTATAGTTAATCTTACAGAAATAACTGTTATTAGTACCAATATATTATAAAATTATAAAAATAATTATATAACCATTGGAACGATTATATAATTTATAAAAATGATAAATATTGTTATAATTATAACAGTCGTCGAGATTTACACGAAGCGGTAGAAATTACGAGTCCGTTTGTTGAAATTTGAAATCATTGCTTCGTTTTAAGAGGGAACTGAGAGCACAATTATATATTATAAATAATATGTAACATCTACGAGCTAATGAGGAGCTCAAATGGAGGTCACTGTAGAAGGTAACTATTTAAATCGCGCACGTACGCACTTAGTTATATCCAATTTAACGAACTCGTATGTTAATAACAATAATAACATCAACCGAGCTGCGAACGAGTGACACGAAGCGCCCCGAGAGTTCCTTTTATTTTCACGACGAATAAATTTTCAAAGCTAATTTTTCGAGGGAAAATCCAAAGAGGGAAAAAGAAAAACTTGACGACAGATTCATTCTCGCAGCGACGCGTTTCGTTCGCTCTAATCCAAAGCGAGCAAATCAAATCTACGATCTGGCAGATACGTGTAATTTTTCGCGATATTTTCTTCTTTTCGTTCTTTTTTTTTTCCTCTCGGGATTATTTCCAGAATATTCCATCCTACGGCCTCCAGTCGAAGATTGACGACTTTATTTTATCACCGGTAGGTTTTTTCTTCGATTTTATCAGCGCTCCGTGAAACGAGAGAAAAACTCATTACACGCTCCGATATTACAAACCCTCGCGAAAGATTTTTTTTTAATTTCTGCATAAAATATTAAGGCCTGAAACACTTTTTTTTTTCTTTCGTCCCACAATTACAAGGGTTACATTTACGTGAATAAAAGAATCGATATATTGGAGGAAAAATAACATTTAAATATTCGCAATTTTGTTTTTCAAATAGCAATTGCGTTATACGGAATTACAAGGCCAAAAAATGTCGTTTGTTCATGATTTTTTTCTGGAAAAGGATTTCGTTTGGTTCGAAACGAAAAGTATTGGGCAGTCTAGTGGCATCTTTTAGCTTTGGATTGGCATTGTTTATTTTTAAAAATTATCGTTAACATTGTTCCTGTTGGACGTCTCCTGGAGGTCCTCAAAAAAAAAGTGTCCGACGGTAAGCAAAGTATCGCCGGTTTGGATTATCTAAAATGAAACAAACCTAAAATATTTTTTTGGGAAATAGATGAATCCGGGTATTGATCAAAGGAATAGTCGAAATTGTAATTTTTGAGAAAATGCTGGCTCCGGAAAGAAACAATTTCGATTTTCAGCCAAATCTTTGTTCTTTAAATCGTTGAAAAAAAAATATAAATAAATATCGTAAATCTTATTCCTTCTATCAATACTTGAATAATATATCTGATAAGGTTGGGTTAAAATTTCAGGCCGACTGGTAGAGCCGTTTTTGAGAAACCGTGCTCACAGACTTTACTGAATTTTTTTGACGATTAAAAAATTATATTTTGGGGATAAAAAATACATCGCGTAGAGAGCTATAAAAAAAACAATATATTTTAAAAAAGTAGCTTTATATACAGCCTTAAATATCAGTTAATTAATTACCAGTAAATTAATTGCCGCCGGCTAATTAATTGAATAATTGATTGTTTTTTATTCTGCTTCAATTTGGCAACACACTCCACGCTCGGTCTTTTCATTATCGTTTGTTCGTATTCTCTTCATTATAGATCAATAATAATTTTTCAATTTTTTCCGGAATTTCAAAGTGGACCCTTGATGCGAGCGGATATTTCCGTAAATGTGCTTTAACTTCGAGCTTTTTTCAAGGGCCCTCTGCATCATTCGAAAACCATGTCCGTTTGTATATTATCCACTGATTATGAATATCGAAATTTTCATCGAAAGCTCACGAATATGCTGACCAATCGGGAAAAAACTTTTCTTATACGTACTCGACGATTTTCAATGAAAATGAAATGATTTTTAAAATATAAAAATTTTCGAGGGCGTAAAACATGAATACGAAAAAATAAACGAAAAAAGATTGGCAATGGACATCATTCGGCAATTTCCGTTGTGCGCGCGCCACGTTTGAACGACCACCCAAAGAGAAAAATCGTATCGAATCGCTTACGATGCGTTTTTGGACACGAGTAGCGAATGTTCAAACGATTTTAACCGAAGAAACTCGATGGATCACGTGCTCGATAAGCAAAAGAAAGAAGGGAGAGAAAAATAGAGAGAGTTGAGAGAGAATTGATTGGCGATATCCGCGAACTGATGTACGGTCACGAGGGAAATTCAGTCGGAGAGTGCCCAGAACATGAAAGAGGAAGGGAAGGGGAGAGGGGATCGGAGTCGAACGAGGGAAAAAGGAGATAAAGAGTTTTCGACCACGTAAGCGAAACGATCAAGGTAGCGTATTCTTTCGAACGGACAGGCAGATTGACGGACAATTCGACGATCCATGACACCCGTTGCCTTATTTACGGGGTGTCTACGTTCGGAAAAATCTCACTTCCCAATCATAACTCCCGTCAGTCCATTTATGAATGTATTTTTGTTTCCTGTTAAATTAAACACTATACAGCAAGTTAATTTAAGTTGAGTCAAGTTGAACCAAGTTAAGTTAAAAGTTTTATCTCAATTTATGCTAAGCCAAGTTACCTTAAGGAATAAACCTTCAATTGAGTCGTATCGAATGATAACCTTGAGTCAAGTTGAGTCAAATTAAGTCATAACCTCAAGTTGACTCGAGTCAACTTAAATAATAACCTCAAGTCTGTCTTAAATTAAATTAAGTTAACTTAAGATACAACCTAAGTGAAGGTCAGGTATAACGGTAAATTAAGTTAAATTATCACTCAGGGAATACTCAAAATAAAATACTCAAAATAATTAATTCATTATTATTCTATCAACAACTATAATTATTCAAATATTCATGAATCTTTTCGATTGTTTTTAATATCCAGCAGCTATGTAAAATTAATAATGCGTGAGTAGGCGAATGTTCATTTATTTTTCACAAAACTAATCTGCAAACGGCCCCGCGTAAACTGTGAAAATATTGTTTTCTAAACGTGCAAAAACCAAAAAATGGGCGTTGAAAAAAAATCGTGCGTTTAACAAAAAGCCGCGCAATTTTTCAACGCGCAAATCAATATGTAAACTTCGCACATGGCGCACTTTATTATACATTTCCGAACAAAAGGATTCACCCTACACCATTTTACGGCCGAGTTATTTTCGTTTTTAGGTACGCCATCAATAAATGTGTGTGCTTACATATATTTGCCTGTGTACGCGTCTTATAGGTTACAGAGCTTCTCATGGACCGAAAATCATGGAAAATCATGGAAAAGCCGGTTTCTCGGTCCGTCGGTAGCCACCCCCCTCCCCCTTCGGCCACCATCCGCCGTCTATTCCTACCTATCACCGATCACTTCCTCGCGAAGCCAAAAAACGAACGCGATCCGACGAATCTCCCTCGAGGCTGTTCGCTATCTCCATATGGATAAGCGTGCATCATGCAGTACGTATACAACGAAAAAAGATTAAAAAAAAGCTGCATCGTTATTACAAAGATGCCCATGGCGAAGAACTCTCGCCAGGAGAATGGAAAAACTTATTTTTCTCCGACGAATCAAACAAATGGGACGACGAAGTAGAAGGAAAAGAAATTTATGAAATGTTTGTATAAAATTCGCTTCGCCCTTCGTGAATTGCGAGAAAAAGTAACGAGCTGCGCTGATAAACAAATTTTTTTAATATAAAAAAAAACCACGCGTAACCTGGACATTTTGAAAACTTGGTTTTTAGGGATTCAGCCTTGTTGGTGATGATTTATGAATAATTGCGCGGAGCTTTAAATTCAATTATTCAAGTAAATTTATAATTGATATATAAAGCAGTTATTTATTACCATTTTTTGCAAAAAAAAATATATATTCCATCTGTTTCAAGTTATATTTCGATTAACTGCTTTCTTTATTCGAATTTTACTTGTTGAAGCATTTATATTGATAATTATTTTTAAAAATGCATTGACATTCGCGACGGGCGTCCACTTGCCCCATAGTGTTGAGCACGGTTACCCGGAACGTTTTGTTTGTTGGTAAATGTAGAAAATAAGCTTGGAGCTAAAAAATGGGTGGAATTTTAAATATTTTTATATCATTAAAAAATGATTTTCCATGCAATATTACGGAAGGGTAGGGGGCCAAAATTTCCATAAATTCTTCAGCGCTAGTTCTACATATTAACCATTTCTCAAATAAATATGAACGTTTTCTGTAAAGTTTTGTGTAATATTAAAAATTGAAATAAAAATAATTGAAAGTATTTTTAATGGATTGTTAAATAATAAATTCGATAAATAATAAATGAATAGCCCTGTTCATAGTAAACCCGGTTGATTGTATTATTTGATAGAATCATTTAATCCAATGATAGAAATACTTCACGAGAGTTGCAATATCTTTTCATTTGACACCAGTCGTTTGACAGTTTTAGATGAAGACAACTTTACACTCCTCGCTTAAAGCGCTCAGTTCAATACAAATTCAAGACGTCTCCCAGCTGATTATTCCAAATTCGTCGTTCAAAAGTCGTTCCAAATTCCCGCTCAATTCCCATTAATTTTTGCTTCAAAAGAAAATAAAAATAAAATGGCGTCGGATATCGATGGGTCGAAACGGTTGGACACGCGAGTGATTTTGGGTATGAAAGCTGGAGCTGTAGCATAAGAGCTGGAGGTATAATAAATACGAGTATCCAAATGTGAAAGCCGGGTTGAAACTGGGTACTCGATGTACGAGGATATCGATGTGTGGGTGGATGGGTGAACGCGTGGGGATGCTGTAACGCGTGTTCCGGTTGCGTCTATGAATGCAGGATGGCAGTATCTGCGATATTCCCGGAATAGCCCTCCCGCCAGTGTCCAAGGGTGAGAGCAAGGGTTGGAGAAGATCTAAATGGCTTCATCGGCCACGGGCGATGGTTAAACCCGCAGAGCACACAGAGGGATACCACCCTCCTTCTCTTCCTTTTTCCACCTCTACCGCTCGTCCTTTCCATATACCTTTTTCCCCTTCTTCCTGATTCCCTCTCTGCCTCCCTCTCTCTCTCTCTGACTATCTCTCTGTCTCTTTCTCTCTTTCATTCGAGAATCGTAGCCTACATCCAAGCCCGAACGAACACTCCGACTAAACGACGTCACTGTCAACGTAACGCCATTTACGAGAGCCATTAGAAGTACCAAGAACGATGCTTGCGAATGGCGCAAATCGCCCGCGGAATCGTCACTTTGTTACATCGTCCAGAACGCTTTAACCCCCCCCCCCCCCCCCCCCCCCCCCCCCCCCCCCCCCCCCCCCCCCCCCCGAGAAAGGAGAACAATTGAAGGATTCCGTTTGAGATCCCGACCACCTTATCAACTTCCCACTCGTCTATGTCTCTCTCTCTCTATTTCTCTCTCTCTTTTATCCCCATATCCATCTCGCTCTTCCTATCTCGTCCTTTTTTGCATTACGAGCTTAGCGTCGTTCATCCATTCTCCGATTTCGCCAATTCCCTAATTTATTTATCCCTTTCCCACGCCCTTTCCAAGTAGCGAAGCCATGGAGGGAACGATCCTCGGTGCTATTCGATTATCCCTTCGTTTTTTTCGAAAGTACTCATGCAAAAACATTTCGAATTTGTTCAAAGCTTACTTTCGTGGAAAAAAAAAAAGGGTCGTGCGAAAGTCCTGAATGAAAACTGGAACGTTTGAGCGATCCGGTACCGTCGAACGGTAGGAAGAGGCGTTCGAAAAGCGTTTCGAAATATGAGAACAAATTTTATATCGTGGATGAAACCACTCGTCAAGTTTGAATTATTCGTATTTTTCTTGTTTTTTTTTTTTTTCGTACTCCGAGAATCTCTATATTACGTAATGATGAAGCTATCGAAGGTACGCCGAAGTTTTCCAGGTTAATTCCATCGACTTAATTGACAGTTGCAAAAAGAATACGAAAAAAACTGTTGATGGGGTAAAATTTCGACGAATGCACCAAAGGTAATTATGCAGAAGTAAGTAATCACCAAATTTGAAAAAAGCTGCGTAGTATTAAAGAACAACATTTTTTGTCACCTCTAATCGTGTGTGATTATGCATTGGTGGGTAGGTATTTTAAAATTTTAAGGGGGTAATTGAGTGAGTATTATTTCTAAATTTAATCTTTATTTTTTATTTTTGCTTTATTGAGAGAGGAGGCAATGATACTGAAATGCTTATTTTATAAATACCACCACACTTCATCACCAATTTAGGCGTCAAAATGCATTAAAAAATTCCCGATTTTGTCGTTTCCTCAAACTTCAAAACCCAATAACTTATGGAAATGATATAAAAAGATCTCAGCCTCCTCCGACTCAAATTCACTAATGGTGACCTGCGAAATACGCTGCACGGAAAAAAAAAAATATTTGGCGCCAAAATTGGCGAGGCGTCCCATTTCTGCATAATTACCAAAAAAAAAAAAAAAAACATTTAATTCCCTCAGCGCGATGTTCGAGTGTCCCGCTGAATGGCCACCAGAAGTTTCCGATTTTCGTAAAAAAAAAAAAAAAATTGTGAAAATATCATGCAAACCAACAGCAGCTAAAAATGTAACGAAAAACTAATGGAGAATTTTCGCTTTCGACGAATCGACGAAAAAACTAAATTGGGCGAATCATGAAGTCGGATAGTTAAAATCGAGATTCAATGGAGTCTCGATCGTTATTTCTGACATTGCGTGCATCGTTCATCGAAATAAATACGCAGAAGTTACAATTCCATCATCGCGGAAAAACGTATTTTACGGGGCTTATGAAATTGCTTCCTGGGAAAATACAACAGCCTTCCGGGAAGCCGCGCATCCACTTCCCGATTTAATTAAATTAAAACCTCGGGCATATAGAGGTATTTTACAAAACGAAGAGAGAAAAAAAAAAGAAAACATTCCACTTGACTGCGTTCAGTGAAAATAGAGAGATACGGAATGCGGAGAGCATGCGCCATCATTGAAACAGCCTCGGTTCCTTCTCTTTTCTATAGAAATATAAATCTTCAAAAAAAAAAAAAGGAAAAAAAAAACAACTAATTAAATTTTGGGTTCTAGGATTTCTCCCTGCGTGATTGTTGGTGGTACGACGTCCAAAACGAAGTTTAAAACTCGTAAATTTTCCACTATTTTAGTTTGGCCTATTTCCTAATTGTTTTTTTTTCCTTCTCCCGAGAATTTCCATGTTTGTCATTCATAACGATAAAAACCACTCAAAGTTCCAGAGTGTTCCGTGCAATTCCATCGAGCGAATTGACAATTCCCAAACGGAACGAAAAGTAACAGTTTTACGAACGAACGCATCAACGGCAACAAAAACTAGCAGCGTTGAATTCGCGAGCTAGAAACTCTGAATAAGTATTTTATTAACTCTACCGGAAAGTTCTGTCCGTTTCTGTGACAACAATTTTTGATACGTGAGCACATGTTTATTTCTCGGATGTTGGGCTCTATATTTTTATTGCTCAGGTAACGTATACATACTGGCGTAGCAAATAAACTAAAACAAAGTTGATTAAAAATTGAAAATTAAAAATTAAATATTGAAGCATCATATGCATCGTAATAATGACAGGCCACAGGCTGCTTTGGAGACTCGTCAAAAAATTGCAGAACTAGGCTGGCGAATTATGTCGCATCCCTACATTCAACACCCTCGGACTATCATTTGTTGTCGTTTTTAAAAAATGTTTCGAAGGCTTACAAATTAAAAAATGACGAAAATATTTACCAAGCGCTGGTTTAATTTTTCGAACGAAACGAGATGAACATTTTTAAAGAACGTGTTACACAAATTGCTCCAACGCTGGCAAGAAGTCATTAACAATAATGACAATTCTGTTAATCAATAAAGTTTATCGACAGTAAAAAAGAAAAAGTGTATTTCGTTTTCATTCCAAAAACGAACAGAACCTTCCGGTAGACCTGATACATTGACATGTCACAGCCAAAAAAAGGTTATACGTAAACCCATACTCCAATTAACTTGACCACACGAACCGGCAAGGTCGCCCGCAGCGAAAAGAACGCAGGGAAACCCTCACACGTAAAACGTACGATCCCAAACATCAGCAATCCTCTATTGGAGATTTGTTCGATCGAGGAGTCGTCCAGTGTATTCCTATGTGTACAAGTGGGATCCATACCCGTGGTGTATATGTTGGAACTGCGTTGGTCCACCCACGGAGTTTGCCGGATGCTGAGACGATTAAACACCGAATGGGAGGATCCTCCAATGATTGGTTACATGTATGCTCAACGAACGACAAAATCAACCGGTCTCGCGTTGTTTGGCCGATTTTACGTAAGGGCTGTTCAACCCCAAACGAGACGACGCGATTTCGACTCCAAAGTTTTCCGCATTCTGGGCGTTATAACCCAAGAGACGGCGGAAGTTGAAACGGACGGAGAAAGAGAGAAAGAGAGAAGTGGAGTCCCAGTCGAGCCAACCTCTAAATTAGTCAAACCACATCTTCAGCAAACGCCCTATTGGTCAACGCGAGTCCGTTCTTCTTTACAGAAACGCCCGTACCCCCGTTGTTCTTTGGTTGTCCATCAATGTGGCGCATGTACCTCCGAGAGGTAACGTGTTCACGCGAACCACCGCCATTTTCAAAAAAAACCCGTATACTCCCACACACAATTCTATCGGCTTTACTTTACGGAAAAATTGCAAATCTCTGCATACCCAATCCAACAAAACTGCGCGCTAGCTCTTTTTTGACCAGTTCTTTCGTCAATGCATCTCCCACATTGAACGCGTCTTTGGACAATACATTTTTGGTTTTCTCAAATATAAAGGCGGGAAATATAAAAAATATGACATTTTTTTAATATAAAATTTTGTTATATTAATATACATAAAATTTATATTAATATAAAAAAATATAAGAATTTTTTTTCATATAAAAAAAAATATAATAAATATGAAAATATGAATATAAATAAGAAGTAAGTAATCATTTATCAAAATAAATACAAAAAAGGCACATACGAACGATTATATTAAAAACCCTCGGAAAATTCGAAACTTCTCAAAATTCAAAAGCGCGTCGAGTCTCAAATTTCGCGAACAGAAGTCGATCCGAAAATCTCGGTAATGGTTAATCACATCCAGATGTGGTCCGGCATATCTTGATGCGTAATTATTTAGAGTTTATTCCAAAAAAAAATCATTACCTGGTATAAATTTATGAAATTTATGATTTATTATTGCATACTTTTTATTTTTGATAAATTATTATTTATTGAGTGATTGTTAATATATTATTATTTATTTATTGAATACTAATGTATTATTACCAACTAATTTATTATTCATTCGTCATAATTATTCAAAATTCTTATTATTCAAGCTTTCGAATAACAAAGTGCGCACACTTGACCCAAATGGCTATATAAGACGTTGCCAAACTCCGCCAAAAATGCAAATACTAAATGTAGAATGAAGGGAACAGATTTCACCGTGTGGTATGCCAAAAATAACTTTCTCACTGAAAATTGAATTAGATAAGCGAACGAGTACGCGTATACGGAACGGAAATGTAAAATCTTCTTGACGCAAGCGAGAGTTAATTAGCAAAACGCACCGGATTGGATAATTAATGCGTATAATTGGATATAGACGCGCGTCGTTGACTCAGAAACGTTGAGACACGCGTCGCGTCGCACTGGATTCCATGTTAGAGAAGAGGCACGTGAAAAACGAAAAAAAAATAGAAAAAATAAAGAAAACCAAATGGGATGGAAAAATGAGGAAAGAAGGTGGAGAACGCGTCCGACAGTGGAACAGCCACCTGCCGTCTATTAATTTTAGATCGCTGTGGCCTTTCTTCGTGTCTTTCGGCCATCTCTCTATTTCGCGTTACTCGCTATTCTGACTCATGCTTTACACGTTTGACCACGTGTGCGCGTACGTATACGTATCGACGCTTGAAAGCTGGCTTTCTTAGGCCGTCGTAAAGGCTGTTTTCTTTTAGTGCTTTTTTGGGAAATTTTTTGTTCCCAAACTATCAAAATAAAATAATTTATAAATTGTACATTATTTTTATTAACGTTGAAGCAAACTTTGTGAATTTTTGGAAGTCAATATATTGAATATAATCGGAGATACACCGGTCAACAGGAAAACATAAAAAAAAAAGAGGACCTCCACTTCTGCCATGATTCCGGCCGTTTCGCTTATCTGAAATCAAAAAACCAAACGCCATTTTAATCATGAGACTCGAGGCTCTACCTAGAGCCGAAATAAAGTCAGAATTCCAAAAAATCATTTTTTGTACGCTTTAGAAAAAAATAAATCATTTTTTCACACTTTATTTACGGTCTGTTTAGCTGGTAAAAAGAAAACTAATCAAGCAATCTTAATTGATTCAGTTCAAATTATAGTTATATTTGTACTAATAATGATGTACAAATTTAATCAAAATCAATTGACTAGTTTTCGAGATGTCATGGCAGCAGTTCGAAAACAATCGTGTTTTGAGAAAAACAACTTTAAAGATTATTACATATAATTCAAAATTAAAAATAAAATAGTCTCACCGTCAATCCGCAATGCCTGGACCATAAAGTACACCTTCCTCTTCACGAAACCCAAACAAACTATAGGAACAAAATATTGTTGATGCAATCTGTCTACGATGAATCAAAATTCTCTTCCAGACTTGTTTTTTTTTTCCAAAAAATCATCACTGTCGTTTAAACGAGTGGATTGTTGTTTGCATTGGGAGTAGGGAGCGTCGTAAAAGATGTTACGTTTTCGTGATGCTTCTTTTCCCACGTTTTGGAGGTTCAAATAATTCTTTCCCAAGCGCATGCTCCGTCATAGAAACGAGAAAAATGTTTTCCCGAGACTGAGAAAAATGGTGGAAACGTAAGGAGAAAAAATAAACATTGTAAAAACGAAAGGAAAGTGTCAGAAGAGTGCATCGTTGAAAAAGATCGAAGACTCAAGCTACGTGTGTGTGCGCGCGCGCATCCGTTGGAAACAAAAGGGTTACGGACGCGTGCCTCTTGCACGTGCTTGTGATTATATTGACGCTAGATTTATGAAGTCTCGGCAGGGTCACGTTTTCTGCTCTTTTTCTCGCTCTCTTTCGATCCCTATTTTCCCAACGTATATATATATATATATATATATATATATATATATATATATATATACACACAAAGATACGCCTGTACTATTTGATCCAACCGAAAAGCTGCAACTTTGAATTGGACCGTTTCTGGATTGGCGCCCTTTTAACGGTGAACGTAGACGCATGGAAAATATTCTCGGCCAGTTTTCTCATTCTTCAAGTTTTCAGAGCTAGCGATAAACCTCGGAGGCACTATCAACTGGATGTACCCGGTCACCACCAAATAACATTCGTTCTTTCCTAATATTCGTTTTCTCTTGAATCTTTGTGTGGTGAAAATAAAAAAATACGGGGATTGACGTGGAACCTTGAAGATTTACGTCCTGAATAAAAAAATGGTCAATACGCAGCCTCGGCTCGCATCGGTGAAACAAAATTACAAAAGACGAAGAAACCAAACGTTACAAATGTCGAACGATATTTTTTCGAAATCGTAAACTAAAATATAAAAATTGTGATCTCCAAGGATTTTCACGGATATGTGATGAAATGGTATTTAACATTTAACGGGTTTCCGGTTTACTCTTTAATAGGATTTTCGTTGATGAATGTAGCGGAAACGACGCGTTTTCATTTCTTACGGTCTTCCCGTTTTGGCCAGTTTCCCCGTGCCCTCGTAGCGGCACGAAAGCCGCGTAGGGACGCTCCGAACATGAAAAACGTAAGGGAATGGTGCAACGAAAAATCCATCCGACCCAAACAAACTCGGATAAACGTGGCAAGCAAAAAATTTCGTTGGAAACGAAAGTGAAATGGCGATTTTTGGTTTGGGATTTTATAAAATTTACCCGCATTATACGCTCGTTCAAACAGTTTTCTCCATATCGTTTCCGGAACGAACGAGGGAAGAACGAAAAAAAAATGAAAAAAAAAAGGGAGACAACGAGACCCGCAGCACGGCGATCGAATTTGCAGGGCAACGAATTATTTAACGAACCTTTACGAGAGTGCACAAAATCGCCCTCTCCCCCTCCCCCCACCCCCTATTCGCCGTTTCCTCACCGCTCTCTTCCCGAACGCATGTTACACGCATGTGTAGCGCGTAATATTGATCGGGGTGTGTGCGGAGTTTAAAGCTTCGCCGAATGCACAAAATACGCTACATGCCCATTTCGAACAGCCCACCTTATCCATCTCGTACGATATTGCACGACGAATAGTCCTTTTTCACTTCGTACATTTTTAAACACTAGATAATCTATCAGAACTCTCAGAACCCAAACAAACCCAAATCCAAAACCTATTCGTGAGAAGGGACTGAAAAATCATTTTCAATTAACTATCAGAAGTCCCAGAACCCAAACAAACCCAAACTCGAAAACTATTTGGGAAAAGCCAACGAAAATTGATGTTCAATAAACTATCAGATGTCTCAGAACCCCGACAAACCCAAACCCAAAAACTATTCGTGAAAAGCCACTGAAAAATCATTTTCAGTTAACTATCGGAAGTGCCAGAACCCAAACAAACCCAAACCATAAGTGAAAAGCCACTGGAAATTAATTGTTAATTGACTATCAGAAGTTTCAAAACCCAAACAAACCCAAACCCAGAAACTATTTGGGAAAAGCCACTGAAAATTAAGTTTTTGTTGACTGTCAGAAGTCTCAGAACCCAAACGAACCCAAACAAACTCAAAAACTATTGAGCCAAAGTAACTGAACATTAATTTTCAGTTGATTTTCCACAAACACTGATACCCGTAATACGATTTTTCATGGATTCGACTTGATCAATGCTGGACTTTCGTACAAACGTGCATCCTCCGTTTCACCCTTTTAATTAGAGATTTTTGTGAAATACCGTCATAGTGGAATTTTCGGAAAAAAAAAATTGTTTTACAAATTTTCGGATTTGGAACTGAAAATTGTATTTTGGTCATAAGAAAAAGTATAAAAACATACTAAAAAAATTATATAAATTTATTACGCATATATATATGTATATATAACCTGTATATAATTTGTTTAGTATATTTTCAATAGAGGGACACATGAGAAATGTGAATAAAAAAAAAATAATATTTTAACGTATCAATAATATTTTATTTGTCGAGAAAAATAAAAAGTCACCCTATTTTCTGAACAAACCTCCGTGGACTTTGACAACACGAAACATAATTACGATTTCGAAGGGAGGTACACTTTCGAAGCTTCGAAACGCTTCATTTTCCGTCAGATTTCTCTTTTGCCAATGATGCGTCCGTTTTAATCATCGATATCAAATTTTCGCGATATTCGGTAGCCATGTTTGCTCTCATTGGAGAGGGGAACGCTCGTTTGATTAAAGCCAATTAAAGGAGCCCCGGATATTAGTTTCCGAGTGTAAGCGAGAGGGAGCGAGAGAGAGAGAGAGAGAGAGAGAGAAAGAGAGAGATAGATGAAGAATTTCTGTATAATATTATATTACAGAATGTTCCAGCAAACATACCTCCATTAATTTTCTCATAGCACCAATACACGATGAGTCTTCGTAAATACCCGATATATTCAGCTCTCTCTTTCTCTCTCTCTCTCTCGGCGTATGGGAACGCGGTGCGAGACTCAACATCGTCTACGAAGACGAAACTAGCGCATAGCCATTCAGCAGGAAAGTTATTTGAGCTGGAGCACTCGCGTGCTTTGTCGTGGGCTGCATACATTGCAAATTACGTTTCTCCATCCTCCCTCCTGCCGCCAACCTATTTGCGCATATCTGTATACAGATGTGAGGAGGCTACAATGAAAGAGAGAGAGAGAGAGAGAGAGAGAGAAGCACACGTATGCAGTTCAAACGATAGCTACGTGTAGAAGTGCGTTCGCGTTTATACGAAAAGCAAATTTCCTACCGAATCAGTCTTCCATAATTCGCTGGCAATTCAAGCAAAACCGATCAAAGCCCCCGAAGAGATCCTTTCGTTTATTCCTTTTCTTCAAATATATCTGTACCCTGCTTCCGCTTTCGCGATTTTGCGACGCGAATGTAATTCCTATTGCGGAATAAATAAACAAATAAATATATATATATGTAATATATATCTACATATGTGTCCCGAAATATTGACATTACGTATAATATACCAGTACTATACATATATACCATGGTATATATACATAACAAATTTTTTACGACAAAATTCAGACCATATATATAAATGTTTATAGACCATTATTATCATCGTTAAGATGACTAATTTTTTATTTTTTTTATTTTGTAAAATTGTTTTATGACAAAAATTAGAACTTTAATAATTTTAGGATTAATTTTACTATATATATATATATATATATATACACACACATCAGTAATTTTTTTCGACAAATTTTAGGCCATATATATATATGTATATATATATTTATAGACCATTATTATCATCGTTAAGATGATTAATTTTTAATTATTTTTTTTGTAAAATTGTTTCATAACAAATATGAGAACTTTAATAATTTTAGGATTAATTTCTTTATTAATATGTTTAATTCAATGATGACGCGATGTAATTTGTGAAAGGACTTATCGAAGAATACATAATTCTTTCATTTTTGAATTATCACGTTGAGGAATAACTTTATTTATTATTAGAGACATTTTTATTTAATTTTCATATTTTTACTTTTTTTTCCATACGTCTCTTTCCCCAGGAATCGAAATTGGAAGGAAATGAACATGTGGAATAATTGACATTTTGTATCGTTGCAGAATTCCTCTTCTTAATAAACGATTCATAAATTATATATTATTATTATCACTATTAAGAAATTATATATATATATATATATATATATATTTATGGATTCATAATTTCTGAATCGCTTCATAAAAAATATTACCATTACTTACGTTACGTTTTTTGTTCGGGTTTCGTTTGGGTTGGGTAAAATACGTATGTATTTTATATACTCATAGACAGGAAAATGCACGTATACAGCGAAGTGTCGAAATTGCAGGTGTCAACGTCGACTATGACGAAACTGGAGGAGCCTGGAACCCGAGAATCGATTCCGTTCAAGACTAGGAAGCAAGGGACAAGAGAGAAACGTCTCGGGCGAAAAGTCATCCCGAAATTTGATTCTCTCGCGACACACACTCGAAACCCCTTCGTAACTTCCGATCTCATATTTCGAAGTATATTCGAAGTATACCGGAGTGACGGCTTTTCATCTGTAACGATATAACTCAACCCACGGGTTTTCGGAGACTTCGATATATCGAAGTCCCCGACTCTTCTCGTTACTCCGAGATCTTCGATCCTTCCGCCTTACTCGTGTACTTGCAAATTTCTAACCTCGAACGAACCTCGCGTGACACCATCGCTCGACGCAACCAAAATTTCAAGTTAGGAAAGCGTGAAATCCCCAAGGAATGGATCGACGCGAGCACGTCGAAACGTAAGATACTTTGGAGTTCAGATATTTTAGAGATTTTTATTATAATCCATTTTTTTAATTGGCAGCTGGTTGGCAGCTGGTTGGAGTTACTATATTTTTTTACATTTCCATGAAAATGCATTTTTAGTTTTATTTTTAGAATTATTTCTTTTTTTTTGGGAGGGGGGAGAAAGTCGAACTTCGAATTTCTAGTTGAAATAAAAGTTTGAAGTTTAATGAAATTCCGAACTTGTAAAGAATTCTTTTTTCAGTTTTTTTCCGATGAATTGGAAAAGCTGTGGCAATCTTTGGAAGTTTCAGTAAAAATCGTCAACCAAACGATTCTACGATGATAGAATTTATTTTTTCAAATATATATTTGTGAGAATAATTACCAACATGCCAAATAAAAAAATGTCGCTAAATATGTACCGTAAAATATATAAAATACATACTCGAAGGAATAATTGAAAATCGTAAAACCGATCAATCTTAAAACCGTTTAAATAATATAAAATCGGATAATCCTAAAATCGTTAGAGTACGTTATTTTCGGATAATCATCCAGAACATAATTAATATTTTTTCATCACTCGTAATCATTCTTCTCCAAACACAAAAGAAAAATTATTTAAAAAGTAATTTAAAACTTTAAATATCTCATGAAAACAAAAATTTGAAGTTTCCTCAACGATATCGGATTGAACGAATTAAAAAAAAATGTATCTATTATTTATTATTTATTTATGTACTTATTAACATTTATTTATTATTAACGGAACTAAAAGTGTTAATCTTCAGGAATAGAATTGAACGGAAGTGCTCTCTTTTTTCCGATACTGAACGTTACGTCATTTGCGTTCGAAAGTTGGCTTAATTGTTATCACAACGAAAAAAAAAAAAAACAACCATAGTAGGAGGAGTTAGGAATCAGCAGTCGCGTCGCCGTGACGATTCGCGATATTTCACAAATTGGAATTGAGATTTTGGTATTCCCTCGTATATAGTCGATAGTCGCACAAGCCGCGAACTTGGCTACTCCGAAAATATACATAGATTGTTCTGGCAGGAGGTACAGTTTAATCTGACTATAGTCCGGTCGCGCTTCCGTAAATTTATTCATAGCGCCGCGACTAACTTCGTTACGGAATTTTCAGCGAGCGAGCCATGAGGATGAGTACCGGCGCCGAGGACGCGGAAGAGCGCCACCCATCGCCGTAGAGAGCTCGCCGAGTACGAAACACATCTCGCTAACTCGTTCGCATCCCGCGAAACTTTGTCCATTCTTTTTTGTTTTTTTTTTTTTTTTCGTTTTTTTTTGCGTCTTCGCTTTCCTTTTTCTTGCTATTTCGTCGTTCTTGTTTAAATTTTTGGTCGTTCCAGCCTTCTGGCTCCTCCCGTCCCTTGAAACCACTTTCTTCGCCGTCACACAGCCTTAAAAAGCCGAATCGCGTAACGACGAAAAAATTGAACTGACCGAAGAACAGCGTAGCCGAGAATCTTCTTTTTGTTTTTCCGCTTTACCGCCGTGACTTTCAATTAAAACAGGATTCTGGTTCGGCCCATTGAAAAAAATGTTTTTATGAATTTTTTTGTGATATTAAGAATGAGAATGTTGACGTAGGCTTTGACGTTAGATTTAATATATGTTTTATAGAAATGTATTTTAAAAAAGTATATTATTTATTTTTAGGCGTTTTGTTGCATTAAAAATAGACAAATTTTGGGTTTTTCCTTTCGGTATATCACTAGCCATAGATTAAACTAGAATTTCTAACGTACGTGCAACAGTAACTAAATGGCGGGGGAAAAAATTAAGAAAAAAGATTTCATGAGTTTTCACTGCTTTTTGCCAAAAAAAGAAATAGTCAAAATGAGGATTTTTAAATAATTCGAGATCAGCCTGTTGCTAAAGGCGAACAGAATGTGTGGTTGAAATTTCATAACTTTCGGTTTAGGGATTTCGGAAATTTTGGACCGTAAGAATTTCCAACCGTTTCAAAAAATCTATTTTTTCTTTCAACTTTGATTTATTTCGTACGTGCCCTCGACCAAAGTAGAATCCTGCTTGAAATAGTGTTTTTTTCATAATTATTAATCATTTCAAAAATGTACACGAATGAATCAACCCACACGTGCACTAATGCAACTTTGATATTTGAAAAAACCTCGAGCTCTCCACAATAATTAATAATTTTTCCCTGCAAAGAGAAAAAAAAAACAAAAAAAAAGTTAACTAAAACACCAAATAAACTCAAAAGCAAATAAATCCATATGAAACAAAATCCACAAACAAGCCAAATAAAGCAACCACAAATTCATTAAACGTTTATTGAAAACCGAACGACTATACGAAAAAAAATCCAAAAAAACCAAACTTTTATCGGTTCCTTGCAGACGAGACGAAAAAAAATGAGACGACAAGATTACGTCACGTAAAGAGACTTAGCTATCATGAGAATCAATCGATAAGCAAGAGTTTGAATGGAGAGCTTGAATTTGAAAAATAGTGAAGTGGTTCATATATTTATGGAATATACAAGTATATTTATGAATCCGTGTGTTCAATGCACACGAGCTATATCTCTTTAAGAGCTTGAAGTTTCGCCTCGATAAATTCGACGACCTTGAAGCAGAGCCAGAAGCTTTCGTGATAGATGGGAAGCAAAAAGATTTTCGAAACATCCCCCCTCGACATTCCCACCCTGAGTCCTAAAGCTGTCCTTTTTTTACAACCAAGAAACAGTGAGATGAAGAGAGACGAAGATTGGAAGAGCAAGATCGTCAACGAAAGATAGACAAGATACGAAATAAAACGAAACACACATGCGGAAGTGAACTCTATTTCTCTCTCTCTCTCTCTCTCTGTCTTCGTCATTCGTCTGCACATCGAGCTCGTATCTGTTGGAGCATCGTCAGAGTTTCTCGTTTCCTGTGCGCCGTTTCCTCGTTCCCTCGACGAGGAACGACGGCGTCGTTCGTGTTTTCGTCGGTTCTCATCGCCGATGTTGGCGTACTTACGACGAAGCTGTACCAGCAGCATCAGCGACACCGGGGGTTGTTGGAGCAAGAAAGGGAGAGAGAGAGAGAGAGAGAGAGAGCATAAACGAGACGTGCGAGCATTGAGAAACGCGGAAAGAGAAGAGCGATGGAAAAGCAACAGCGAGGTGGAGAACGTGCGACACAAAGTGCGTTCCCAATCCCGCTACAAAGCGCTTGAAGCAATTGAGGCAACGGTGCACCGCTTCAACCGTTTCGTGACTGCAATTCGCCTGCCGTCTCTCTTTCTCTCTCTCGTTCTCTTCCTCTCTTTCTTTATCGTTCGCTTTCGCTTTCTCTCTTTCTCTCCCGCCCTCCTCCTCCAATTCCCTCCTCGCTCTCGAACCTACCCCTTCTTTTTCCTACTTTCTCGCTTCCCCGTTGAAACTCCTTGTCTTTATTCATCAAAGCGAACGAGATGTCGTACGCTCGGATCTAGGCAAGGAAAAAGGATATTTCGAATTTGTTCTACTTACGTACGTAACATTGGGTAACATTGGGTAGTGATGGTGCTATCATAAGACCAGGAAAAACGACCCTACGAGCGATGATCAGTAAAGAAAATCAATAGGATTTCAATTGAACGAAATCCTATTGATTTCTGAAAAGAGGCCTTTTCAGCCAGGGCACGCGTCGATAAAACAAAATTAGACGGGCTTCGTCTATGAGTATGTATATGAGAATTTTCAGTTTATACGTACATACGTATAAACCGAAAATTTCACGATGTGCGTCACGCTGGCATTCGCCCGAACCAATTGTCACAAATTTCGGACGATATTTTCTCGAAATCGTAAACAAATATCTAAAAATTGAACCAGTATGATTCAGGTATCAAAATGTGTGTTTTGAATTTGGCTACACAGATCTTCTCTCCTCCAAGTCGTGGCGTTGACCAAACTCTCTGTTTTACATTATTTAAATCACGGCGCTGGTATAATAGAATCTGTTACTTTTTTTTTATTTGAGAAATTTGTGCAGAAGAGAGACATTGCTCTGTCAATTTGACATTATCCAGTCAAATTTGGTGACATTCCGAAGAGCCGTTTAAAAAATCCTTGAGAAATTATTATCCCGATCGACGGACGGGGGGGGGGGGGCCAAATGTGCGGCTCTCCCTTAAGGAATACTTCGAATTACCGGTCACCCTGTATATATAAGGGAAAGGAAGAATCGGAGAGAGAAAGTATCGGTATGGGGAAAGAACAGGGACGATCCTCGTACGTACAGAATGGAGAACACAATGTGGCCCGTGTCGTGTCGTATTCTCTGCTGCAACAGACATGTATTATTCAGGCTGACACTCGTGTAACGCCGCGAAGATTCCGTCCGACCAGACGCTCCCGCGAATAAAAACTTTTAAAAAACCAAAAGAGAAAACGAAATACTAAAAAACAAAAAAAAAAATAATAGTATCGAACGTCGAAGCTCCGCTCTCAGTGAAGGAAACACGAAGACGACGGTGGAAAGAGTTCGGTACATGGTTAGCGACCAGATACGAAAGGTACGGAAAGGGATGAATTGGGAATGAAAAGGTCCCGCTATTCCACTAACCGCGAGGGTCCCGAGTACACCCGCGTTGGAAATAACCACTTACCCAGGTTTCGGGTTTCCACCACATGGAGAAGCACCCAGAGCTCTTCCATGAGGTATATATTTGATGCTTAACACTCCCTCCTCTCTCCTAGGTCATCATTTTCCTTTTTGCATCCCTCCTTCAACTTTTACCATTTGCAAATGTAGATTTTCATTGGTCTTCTTAAGGTAGTACCTTCATGAACTTCCTCTTTAGAAACAAAATTGATTTTTTTTGTATACTGTAATACAGCAATTCAGAATTAGGTAAGCGTTGTTTAGACGATAAGAAAAACATTTTTTTTGTTTAATTTTACAATTTTATTTGTTTAATTTTAAAGAGTAGCGTTACTCATTAAATGCATTCCACAATGACGTCTGGAATGCCACAAATCATATATTCGATTTCAAAAACCGAATATGTGATTTGTGGCATTCCAGATTTTTTTTGTTTAATTTTAAAATTTTAGAGTAGCGTTACTCATTAAACGCATTCCACAATGACGTCTGGAATGCCACGAATCACATATTCGATTTCAAAAACCGGTTCATGTTTTTTTAATCCTTTTTTTTTTGTCAACGATAAGCATTATTAACTCAAGTAGTCTTTTGTTCAACAGCATAGGAGACAAACCCGAAACAAATTGAGATATTAAGTCGTCTGTTTCGAATGAAGCTGGCGAGGTCGGTTCTCTGGAGAAAACATTGCCTCCTCCAGACTGTTTCGCGATATACGAACCACGCGTGTGAATAAAAAAAAAATATAATAAAAATAAAAAAAAATTCACCAGCTCTCTTCTCTCGTTTGACCAATCATTTTTCTCTCTGCCTCCTGAGACAGGCGCTCCAACCCCCTCGATCCCGACTACCTTTTTCTTCACCTCTCAGAGTCCCTTAAAAAACGTTTTTCTCACGGACACCCAGAGAAATATTATTCCTCCGAGTGGTAAGTGACAGACGGACGGACGTTCTCAGATATTTGTCATAAGAGGTCTGGAGAAAGGGAAGAGAAGGAGAAGAGAATAGAGAAGAGCCGAGGAGGGAAAACAGCTCTGCGATAATGGGAGAACGTCAGCTGCAACCCTCGATGTTTCTCGTAATTCGCTCTTCGGTATTTTAACTCAAGGGAATCACCAAGAAATTTGATGCTTTTATCCCTTCCTCTCTTTCGTTTCCCTTCTATCGTTGTCTTTTGAATATTTTATTCGTCGCTCTTTTCCAACCATCATTGAAAGCCTTACTTTTACGACAAATTATATCCGCGTCAAAGTTCCAGGTTGATCGACGCGATCGTTCCCATGCATCTAAATAAATATCAGATGAAATTCCGAACTGAATTCTCCGGCAATCGAGATGAAATTTCATCAAGACCTTTCTTCTTACATTTTATGGTAGTACTAGCGGATTTATCAGTCAACGGTATATCTATAATTTTTTAAATCTGAAAATAGAAAAATGCAATACGTTTAAGTTAATTAATATTCATCATAAATAAATAATAATTCGAGGAGTGTTGGTAATAAACGTGTTTAATTATTATTATCAAAAATAAAGTACTCTAATAGCAATCAGCTTGACTCAAGTGGTCTTTTGCATTTCATTCATGTTTTTCTTTCCGAAAAACATTACGAAGGTCGTTTTTTTAACGCGAGAGCATACATGTGCAGTGACTGTGTGTCGACCAGCAAAGGCAAATATCATAGCGAACAGATTGAGCGAAAATGGAGTACCAAATCCTAGAGGAAAAGACGTTATCCATGATTTAGTGAAAAAACGTTCTTCCCCCAAAAATCCAAAAAAAATTTTCATTTTTAATTGATCCATTTCGATGTAATTTGATCCCCTGAATACAAACCTGCCGTTAACTTCCTCCAGAACTCAAAATATCTTGGAAAAAACGTCGAAAAAATAGTCCAGAAAAGGTTTTTCGCATTTTGTCAGTCTAATTTTGCACTTTCGACAAAAAATCGGGCATATTCGTAATCAGCGGAAAATTTCCGATGAAATAGACCCTTTTAAGTAGTTAAAAACGGAAAAAACATTTTTTCAACTTTCCCCGGCCATTTTCCCGGAATCTTGAAAATCACGAAATTTCAAAAGGTCGTAGAGTGGGCTTCTTATATGCTGTCGAGGTTCAATGGGGGAGTTTCGAAAAGGTTTTTGCCTGACTTAAATAATGGCGTTGGATTCGTATCGATATCCCTAATAGTTTTCCCGGAAAGTCCACTTGAAAAATCGCAAAAAAAGAGGCAAAGGGGTATGTATGGAAAAATTTGCAAAAATCGATGGTCCAACTTTGAA